>MKYW01000023.1:13961-31875 GCA_015776835.1 Aphidius ervi | reverse complement strand
GTTCAGCGACATCTGGCGTTAAAATTATAAATTAATTAAAACAAAAAATCGCGCGTTAATGAGCACATGGGTTTTGACGCCATAATGATAATAATTTGCGACGCCCGATCCTGATTGGTCAACTTAAAACGTTAATAACTCAGCCAAAAAGCGTCCTAGATAAAAAATTCAATAACATTTTTTCCTTAAAATTTTATGAACTATCTCGTGGTATAGCCCACGTGCGCCTTCTGCGTGGCAGGCTGTATATATGCGGATCATGAAAAAGCTTTGTGTGACTGTTTTTTTTTTTTTTAACAAGATCATCGATTGATTTATTTACTGGTTTCTTATTGACATTTTTTAATAAAAAAAAAGAAAAAAAATATCGTTATTTGTATTACTTGTTGTTTAAATTTATATAGATATAAAAAAGAAAAAGTATTTTTATATAGATGATATTTTATTATTTTAATGGTCTTACTTGATAGAAACAAATCCTGGAGGGCCTGGGCAGCTTGACAAAGTAGAGCCCAAGTTTCTGGTGCTGCTAGACCAGCTCCCCTCAGGGCCAAAACATCGCCAGCAACCACCGGAAGTGTGATGTTCACTTCTGATGGCATTCTGTAACAAAAAAAAAAAAAACAAATAATAATNTAATTAATATAAAGTTCAACAGAAAAATGAAAAAAAATAATAAATATTAAAAAGTATCGATAAACTTTGTAAAATTTATATTACAAAAATTTTTTAAACTTTGGTATTTTTAATATTAAAATTTTTAATTGAAATTATTCACCAACTTAACAAAGACAAAGATAAGTTAATTTTTTTAGTTTTTTTATTTCATAAAATAATTGAAGAATTATCAGTGCCTATTCATAATAATAAAAATAAAAAAAATTATCTTCATAAATTTATACTTTATTGACAAGTAAAGTGATAATGCTTTTTTAAAAAAAAAAAAAAAAACACATTTTNAAAACACATCATTAAAATGAACATAGATAAAAAAAAAATTATTGAAAAATGTCATTTGGATTTAACTCATCACATAAAATATATATATATTTTTTTTTTTAAATGAGATTGGCTGAATTTTCTCAATGAGAATTAAGTAAACGTGATAAATCACTTTGCCTTCCGCCTACTCTTTCTACCGACCAATTGAAAACTGAATTACATTACAAATGCCAAAAGGATAAAATAGTAGTCATCATCGATGAGTTTGGATGCAGGAAAACGAGTCACTTGATTCACTTCAAATGGACATGTTTTCAGTGACGCAACCTATAATGGAATTATCAAGTTTCTCATTTCCATTTTCATGTTTTATATATATACATATATATAATCTTCCATCAGGGCTGGTCCTCGATCATCCTATTTTTAGACTTCAATCAGCCATTTAATTTTCAGTATCCTTCCTCTAATCGTCTCATTTTTTTTTTATACACTAACTATGAAAATAAAATGACTGAGAAAAAATAATAATTTCCCGAATGAGGTTATATATTAATTTTTAACGTCAAAATATTATAGTATTTTTAATATCGAGCAAATTTTTATATAAATGTAAAAAAAAAATATGATATTTTAAATAACTAAATATTTATAAATATTTCAATATCGATTTATCCAAGGCTTAACTTTTCATTGTAAAATAAAAAAAAAGTAATTTAATATTAAATTTTTATTTATTAATTAATATTATTTTTGTTTTCTTTTTTTTTTGTTAATGAAAGCTTTTGAATTATAACAAACCTCAGACATCATCGACTGGTGAATCAGGCCTTGGTGGCACTCGAGAATTAATAATTTCATATGGTGCTATTGGATTTGTTCGTGATGCTGGTAAATAATATACCAAACATGAAACACCAACGAGAAATAAAAAAAATAAAAATACAATATCAAACATTAAAAGTGAATTTAGTGTCAATAACTGCATTGTCAATTTTTAACTTCATTCACTTATATACATTATTACACTTCACTTAATAAATTATTTCATCAAAATATATTTATATCATTGTCAATCAAATATTCACTTGTCAATAACATTTATAGTTATTTATTTATTTATTTATTTATTTCTATATCCAATTTTTTAGTTCAATCAAATATAAATTTTATATAAATAACTATTTTATTTATTCAATTTTATAAATGTATATATTTTAAAAATAAAAAATAAAACAATTACTTTTTTTTATTTATTTAAAATATTTCAATTATTAAAATATAAATAAATATAAATAAAGCTGGTTTAATAATTTTCATTTATATATCTAAAAACATTTAGTTTATTCAAGGATTTTGTAAACTATTGCGTGTGTAATATGAATTTTTGAATGTATATTTATTTATGTTGATATGATAAAAAGAAGAGAGTGAATAAATGAGGGTAAAATGAAAACGATTTGTTTACAATGTGGTTGAGCTTGAAAGCTCAATGTTTGACAGTCTCATTTACACAATAAACGATCAACCCACTTTTCATTAAAATAAAATTCATTCATACAAGTTTTATTCACCCTTTGAATAATCAATAATATATATAAATATATTTTTATTTTTATTTATTATTAATAAATATATACTTCAAATATACTATCAATAATAATTAATAATTTATATATTTATTTTTCATTAAATTATTATTTTTTTATTTGATATTTTAACTACTGTCTCGAGTTTATTTTTGTATTTTTTTTTTTTTTTTCAAATAATTAAATTTTAATAGGTATATAATTTATTTTAATAATAATAATAATAATAAAAATATATATTTTTGTCTTCATGAGGAGGAATACATATACATGTGAAAATATTTTAATAAGTTTTATTTCATTTTTAAATATTTTTTTGTTGTAAAATTTTTTAAAGAAAATCTTATTTTTTTTTTCAAATGAATGCTATTAAAAATAAATAGTCTGAATAGATAATACAATGAAGAAAAAAAGAGAAAATTGCATAATAATGAATTTCAATTGAATTTACTTTTTTTTATTTTTATATTATTTTTCGACATTCAACGGAAAACACAATTTACATATAAATGAGACTAATGTAATTGTAAAGAGTATATGCACGTGGAAATTAAGGGGTTGTTTGGATGATCAAACTTACGCATAAATTATCGAAATTGATAAATTTGGTGAAAGTGATATTTATAGAACATGTGTTACTGATTACTGAAATCTGAATATCAGTTTCTTTCTCGTTATACATACGTTGATATAATTTTAAAATCAAATTTCAATGGAAATAAAAAATAAAACAAAATGTATTTTATTTAAAAACTAATAAATTAATTTTTTTAATTAATTAATTTAATTAAAAGTCATATTTAGAATATTTTTTTTGTTTTCTTTAATAGTCGTAAGCTTCAAAACTATTTATAACGTTCAAGAAAAAAAAATAAATAAATAAATTTTACGAGATCAGTTAAAGTCAACTCAATGGTTTTTTATTTTTTCTATTTATTTTTTTTTCTTATTTCTTTTCAATTTCAGAACAATCTAGACAACAGTAGTTGTATTTTATTTTAAAGTAATGTGAGATCAGGTGGAACGTCACCAAGTTGCGGTTTAAATTTGTTCAATGTTGGTGACAATGGTTTTTCTTCTTCGTCAATTGAAAATGAAACTTATCTCGTGTTTTCTTTAGTTCAGTCAATCTATACAACTTTTTTTTTTTATTATCGTCTTTTAGCTTTCTTTTAACAATTTTTAGTCTTCATTTGACGTTGGTATATAACAAGAACCATGTGTGATTGAGATAAATATATATATAGTTTTTATTGGAATCAACAGTTTTAAGTGAAAAAAAAATTTCAGATAAATACTATTACTGAGATTGATTTGTGACTCACAACCATCAAAACTTCTCCAATAAATTTAATTAAATATATTTATTAAATACAAAATATAAAAAGTAAATTAATAAAAATTTTTTAACAATTATATTTTACTGTAAAATATTTCAATGATAATAATTAATTGATAAAACAAATATTAATTAAAGATTTTTGATTAATTGTGATAATAAATTTTCTTGTCAACCACATATAAATTTGAAAAATGTGTTGGTGGTTTAACTGAACATAATTGTTCAGAATTTTGTTGACTGAATGAATCAAATTTATAATTTTACAAATTAAATAGTACTATTATTAAAATACGATGGGTTTTGATAATTAATATCTAGCTTGAAAAGGGGTGGATAATAAATAACCATAGAGAAGAAATTTCAATTATATGTATTTTACGATAAACAGAGAGAGAGACGATTTATATAGAGATAAAATTTTGCAAAACGTCCCAGACTTTATCCAACACAAGGAAGATAATAGTTTTGGATAGTTTATTGGGATATCGATAATCTGAGTTACCTCGATATCATGTGAAACTTGATATTCGTGTGACTCAAAACATATCCAGTTTTAGTAAATGTGTAGGTATATCCATTCATACATGAACCATTGCCTTGATTAAAGTTTTCAACTTCCATAGTTCCATTACTATTTAAAAGAAAAAAAAAAAAAAAAAAATCTTACACACACACACTCATTTTGTGTGTAATGAATCTATTCTGGAACATTTACGTATATAGCTATTACAAATAAACAATAGAGATTTTAATAATATTTGTAATTAAAAATAAAAAAATCAAGTAAATTGAATAAATAGAAAATGAACACAACTGGAAATCGAAGTTTATCGATTACTATTGTTTCGATTTATTTTTATTATAAATTTCAACTGAAGAATAAAAAAAAAAAAAAACTCAAAGCGATTGATGGCGAAAGAAAAGTATATATATATTTAATTTTTTTTCCTTCCTTTTGTTATATACCTATATGTATAAAAAAAAAAAAAAGGGGTTAAAAAAAAAGCTCAGGAATGGAAAACGTAAACGTCACTCTTTTCGAGCTAAGCCCTCGTTTTTATATATATATATTTTTTTTTTTTCATCACATCCTTCGAGATTAAAAAATACCCACACATTCATAAACACGATGAATGTTTACGTTGTTTTTATAAATACTTGAAATTGTCAAGAGTATTTATTATATCATCGTAATAATTATACAGTGAGATAAAATATATAATTAAAAGAAGACTAAAAATAAAATATATATGCAGATTATAAATGAAAAAAAAAAAAAATTAACTTAATACTGACAATTGTTTGTAATAAATTAAAAAGTAAAACGATATTGTTGTATATTTTTTCTTAAATTTAATTAATTAGTTTTTATATTTTTTTTGAAAAGAATCTCTCAAGGGAATTTTTTGTGTAATTTTTTTTTCACTTATTTTACGTGATGTACACGTTAAATAGAGACTATACGATTTAATAAACGCGTTTTGCATTATATATCTCGCAGTTCCTTTTAACCAGAAAACTTAGCTATTCATGTTCACTTTTTGACGTATGCTTTATGCATATATGTTCAAAGAATTTTTTTGTACTAACAACACACCCCCTGCATGTTTAAACAGAAAATCTTTTGAATTGTAAATTTTTAAAAATTTTTTATTAAATATTCTGTTTATCGATTTTAATTAGTTGATTAGATAATAAAAAATCGGTTCAATTTTACTAAATAAATTCTTTTTTATTTCTATCAATTAAAATAATGAATATTTTTTCTAAATGGAGTGTTGAATAATTAAAATAAATTGATTGTTATTTTTTATTTTACCAACTTTATTTGATATTTATTTTAAATATTTTTCAAAAATTATTATTTATATGCACAATTATAAAATGTAACTGTAAAGACGCGTGTGATAACACTTCTAGTAAAGAACTGAGGCACGTTGAAATGTGGCTTCGATCATCTCTGTAGTCTCCCACCTTTTTTTTTCACATACCAACCCCTTAACATAAACCACCCACATCTTTCTGATCAAATGCGCATTCACCCACGCAACTGTTGCGCGCCCCCAGTTTTTATATTATTAAAAAAAAAANTTTTTTTTTCAATAATAATCTAGTATAAGAAAACACTTGGTTTTTTTTTTCATCTCATTGGTACGAAAATGAGTTTCAAAAAAAATCTTCTAAAAAAAATTGAATAAAACTCTTTGTCAACTTTTTTAAAAAATTGACTTTGATGAGTCGGTTTTGTTAAAAAGAGGTCATTCATTTTATAAGTAGATAATGAAATAATTTTGTCATTTAATAAATTTTATCATTAAATATTTTGTTAAATGAAATTTACAAATTTTAATCGAACAAATTATATATACAAATTGAAGAAAATAATTTAGAATAAAACATTTTTATTAAATACATCGTGTTATAATCAACATGAATAATTTTCGTCCCTTAGATTCACATCTTGAAGGGTGAAAAAAACAATACATTTATCATTTTTCAACCCAAAAGAAAATGTAAACTTTCATTTTATCTTTTTTGTTATTAGAATGATCAAAATATTTTGATAATGTTTTTTTTTTTCTTCCAATTTCAAATACTTTAAAAATTTATAATTTAAAAACAAATTGATGTTGATTTACGACACTGATTGTTAATTTTTTTGATGATCAAGAAAAAACTTTTGCTTACAATAATTTTCATGTTACCATCGAAAAAAAAAAAAAAATAAATACTATTTTAATTCATTTAAATAATGAAAATTAGTTTTCAACATTATTGTTATTTCAAAACTGTGTTAATGAAAGCTTTCAACTAAGTTTTTTCAAGATTTTATATATATAAAAGCCAATAAAACTTTATTATTCCAATCTGAAGTTAATGTGTTAATGCACATACAGAAAACTTTATACGAAAATATTTATATTTTATGATAACAAAAGGCGATAGAAAAACAGATAATAATTATCCTCAGAACGAAAATAAGCTCATTAAAATTATTTCTTCTCCGGTTGTTTTTTTAATTTTTCTATCAATAAAAAAAAAATTAATATCTATAGCAATATAAAATTTTCTATTCTGCAAATTATTTATTATTTAAAAAATATGTAATTATGTAATTACAGAAGATTGAATTTACCAGAGCAATGATTAATACCAAAATAAATTCAGAAATGTAATTTGGCATTACTCAAATATGCAGACTACAATTTCATAATAACAAAACCAAATATTTCTGTACTTTCCCGGATTAAATCAAAAATGCTAAATTTAAATCAAAAAAATTTCACGTCAAATATAAAAATAAAGAAAACAGTGTTGTTTTTTTTTTTTTATAGAAAAAATTACACTGAAGAGAATAAAATTAGTTTTAAAGAAATTTTAAATTTACCTTTAGGAGATTTTTGAGTTGATATACTTTGTGAATATATATATATTTTTATTTTTTTTTTTTCTTTGACAATTTCTACCCCAGGCAATTCTTGAAACAATATATGCTACCGGAACTTTTAAAGATATTTCTATCGTACAATCTTTTTTTTATTTGAACATAACTATAACCAGTATTTTTATTCTGTCTACAATGTAACAATTTAAATCGAAAAAAAAAAAAAAAAAGAATAATACAAGTTTGAATATAATATTATACGTTTTACTAAAATTTTTATTTTTCTATAGAAAAAATAATTCTATTCAAAACATAAACTATATAAATTAATTTCAAATAGAACACAAACAATTGATAGAAATTTTATTACAACACTTTTTTGTAATAATTTCCTTTAAAAATAAATTTATCAATTATCATTAATTTCTTTTCAATATAAATTTATTAAAAAATTAATATGTTCCTGTACTTTCCCAGTAAATCTTAAATCAAAAAATTTCACGTAAATTATAAACAGAAAAAAAGAAAAAAAAAAAACAGTAAAAAAGCATAATCACTTGTGATTTATTCTAATTTAATTTAAATAAAATAAAAAAACATAGATTATCTATTATTATAAATATTGAAAAATATATTAATTGTTAAGTATATTATACAAGGAAATACCCCCATTGTCCCGCATTTGTATAAATGTACGTGATTTGAAAAAGTAATGAAATCGAAACAGAGCGTAAAGTATGTCATCATACACTTGTTATTTATTTCTACAAATGACAAGGGTGAAGTATATCACAAAATAACACATTATATATTTTGTATTCAAGCTGTGTCCAAGTATCATGAGGGTGATAAGAAAATGATAAGAGTATTATATATAAAGTTTGTTTTTTTTATTTTTCAAATAAAGGATAAAAAAAAGAAAAAAAAAAAAAGTATAAAAAATTTACTGATAAAGACATCACAGAGAGTTGACTTTCACATTGTTATAAATATAAAAACTTGATGCCACTCATTGTCAGTTATCATTGACAAGTTTCATTAAAATGGCAAACTTTAGTACATTTTTATATTTAATTTTTGGATGTTTAGCAACACTTGCTGCTACAATTGACATTAGAGTACTTGAAAATGCTGATATACGATTTGGTCCAGATGACGTTGTTCAAGACAAAAGTTTGGTAATTATATATTTATTATATATTATTGTGTTAATAAAAAATATATATGTCAATTTTATTGTTTTAAAGTTTAAAAAATTGGAAGACGATAAAGGCCAAAACTTTATTGGTGATTTAAAAATTGGTGAGCATAAATCACAAGAAACTGTTTTTCGTCGTACAATTGATGTTTCAAATCCAACAGATGAGGTTTACCGTACTTCAATGACACTCAGTGTTAATAACGGTAATAATATTCAGTTTTTACTTTTGGCTATTTACACAAAAGCTAAATAGAATAATAAAAAATGAGTTAATATTACTTTTTTTATTATTTTTATACTCAAGTACTTTTTTATGTTATTTATAAAAAATTCATGGGACTTTTATTTTTTTTTTTTTCCAAGGGATAATCCACTACATGAATGTGCAGAATGAAGCTGGTAGTTATGCAGTTGCTTGTGATGAACAAAAAACATTGGGTAGTTCTGCAAGCAGATTTAACTTGCGCGTCATTCCCAAGAGTAAATCGACTCTCACATTGGTCATTGCAGCACATTGACATGTGCCACAAAAAGACACGTCAAAAATAAATATATATAAATAAATCAACAATCAGAAAAAAAACAGGAATGAAAAATAATTTAAAATATGTAATTATGTATTTATCAAAATAAATACTATAAATATAAAAAAAAACATGCAAATACCCTGGTAGAATTCTGTGTGATTCAATTAGTTTCAATCCATTCGTTAGCTAATTTCAATGGCTAAAAAGTGGATACAATATAAGTAGGCATTTAACAGCTACTAAATAGCCACCTAAAATAGAAAAATTTTCGTTTCTAACAAAATAGCTAATAAGTAGGTAATTGTTAGAGTGAACGATTAGATTCATTTTATTCTGAGCGCCCTCTGTAACTAGAATCATGATGACTATTTCTTATCTAAAATATTACCCATAAAATAGCTAATAAATAGGTAAAGATTACTGCTACATATTCGTTTTATTATAGTGCTCCAGAGGGCACTGGAGTAAATTTAGAGACTTACAGTGGACTGGGTATAAGAACAGCAAGAACTTAGATTCCATTTACAGCTGTCAGTGAATAACATTATTTATTTTATTTAATTTACAACCAACAAGAAAACATAACAAAATTATTTATTTTCATTTAAAGGTGAAAAAATAAAGTAAGTAAATTTATAATATGAATATTTTATTTAATCTTTATTTTTTTGAATTTGTTTTTTTGCCAATTTTTTTTGCAGTTACTTGAGTAAAAAATTTGAAGGTTAAATGTTGTACCTACACCATCATTTACCATAGTAATATTTTTTTTTTAAGTGAAATTATTTGTCATTTATTGAAATGTGAGTAAATAAAATATTAAATGCAGTTCAATTATTTTGAGTTTTTTAGTAATGTTGATTTCTATTGTTTAGGTACAAAATATCTGGAAATAAAGATCCAACACCATGAAGCCTTATTCAATAAAAATTACAAGGAAGACTTCCGAAACTAAATCTATTGAGCTACTAGTAGTTGTTTTGGAATGAAATCGGAATGAAATGCAGCAAAAAATCAAGTGAAATATTGTAAATTTTTATTATTGCAAAAATAAAAAGAAAAAATTATTATCAGCTGTATTTTTATTATTATTTAACCCATATGAAATACGAATTATTAGCTAAGAAATGGCTATTTATGAGTCTAATAGAAGTAGCCATCCGATGGGAAGATACCGCTTACATTTCGCCCTCATAATCATCTAAGTATTCGTCTAAGAATTAGCTAACTGTGAGTTTGAATCTAATAAAAATAGCTAATTATTAGGTATGTATGAGACAGGATTTCTACCAGGGTAATTAATTAAAAAAAAATTATTCGTCTGTGAATTTATGGAAATTAGATTTTTTTAATTTCAAAAATGAATTTAATTTTAATAATATTTAAAGCCAGATTTTTATTTTCAAACTCAAATGGCAAATAAATAAATTTTTTAAAATTATTTATTAGCTATTTAATTGACAGTAAATTTTTAGGAATTTATGAAAAATTTTAATAAATTTAAAAAGCTCAAAATACATTATTAAAAATTTAATAATTTTTTTTTTTTATCTTTAATTGATAGTAAAAAAAACGCATTTGATAATTATAATGTGATTTTTTTTTTTAGCTTTGATTTAATTTATATATAAATTGATTGAACAAATAAAAAAAAATTGATATTATTTAATAATTATTAAGACAAGTATCAACATTGGTTTTATATCCACCAATGGCTACAATACGATAAGCAATTTCAATATACCTGATCGATCAATATTTGGTATCGCACGAATTCAATTCGTATCACCACGAGTATATTCGAATATTCAATTATCCAATCAACACACTACAAACATTGATAAAGCCACATGAAAAATAATTATTTATATTAAATCATCTTTATATATATAAATAAAAATAAATAAGAAAATTAATAAATAATAAGTAAGCTATATTAAAGCAAAGCTTTTTTTATTTATTATAAAGTTTATATAAAAATATAAACTTTAATTATATTAATTATCTATTTAATATATAGAAAAAAAATTTAATTTTAAAATATTTTTATATAAAGTTAATGAACCTTCTGTCTTTTCTCACTTATTTCTCATGGTATATAAATATAAACAGTAAAAAGTAAATTTAAAAATTTTTCAAATATCCCTCCGGTTTGTATACAGCAATATAATACATTGTGACGTACAACGACGATAAGGGTCTCAAAATATCAACCCTCAAAACATTATCCGAAGGCTATATACCAATTTTACGTAAAATGTTATTAACGAATAAACAACTCTATTTCTCTTCTTATTATTATTTTTAATCAGAACATGATGATTATTATCATCAACATAATTTTATAACATTTATAAAGATTTTTCTTATTTTTTTTTTTCGTCATCATATTTCAAAGACTATATGACACTTTTCTTTTTGTAATAAAGCAATTTATAATAATTTTTCAATATTATTTTTGAAATTCGAAAAAAAAAAATGTTCAAGAGTCTTAGTTTTATTAACTCATTATCATAAACACCCTTATTAATAGAAAATAAAGTAATAAAAAAAAAAATAAAAAAATCATAAAAATTTAACAAAATGAAAACTATACANCAGTACATTTTTATGTTTTTTTTTATTTTTTATTTTAATTTTCTTAGTTTATTCTTATTGTTATTTCTTATTTTGCAAACTCAAATTTATATTGTTCATAAAAAAAAAAAAAATATACACGTACTTTAATTTTCCCTGACACGTAAGAATTCATTTAATTATTTATAATTTTAGTCGACCAAAAAAAAAAAACGTTATTTTAAATTTTATCAAAGTCACAAAATAAATTTAAATTGTTGAATAATTTATTAAATACCTAATGAACTTTTATTTATGAAAATTGAAATATTAAATAATTTATTTTAAAAAATAATTGGAGATTTATTTTGTCATTTATTATTTAATGATTTGAGAAGATACTTGGATAACCGAGAAGCAATTTCTTGGTTGCTTGGGGGGATTCAATGATACTGGCTTTATTCCCAAATGATTCAACATTTTTTTTTTTTTTTTAAATTGTTTAATAAAAATAATAAGCACGTATATGATCTATTGAGACCTTGTTATATATATATAAAAAAAGTCTACAAAAATTTACTACAAAGTAATAAAAACCTTTCAATTAAATTAACTATTTACTTTTTTCTTTTGAAATGAAAAAAAAATTACAAATTACAAATTACCATTAACTGTAACATTAAATTTATTAGTTAAAAAATATGCAAGTAATTTAATTATATCATTTTTTTTTTCTTCTCTCAAGTTGAGTAGAAAAGAAAAATAATTATTTTAAGGACATAAAGAAATTTTTTACTTTGTAATTTATATTAATAACGATTGGAAAATAATATTAAAAACTTTACAAAGTCATTTGATGTATTGTAAATACTGCTTTTATAAATTGCATTTGAAAAAAAAAATTCTTAACATAATTAAAAAATTAATTTTTAAATGAAAAAAAATACTACATAAAATCTCTTGTTTAATTTAAATATATTCCAGGATTGAATATATATATTGCAAACAAAATGACCAAGACCTGTCCGGAAAATTTGCTTCAAGTGCAGTCAAGCTTAAGATAAATTTTCTTTATATGCATTTCTCGAGAGTTTATCACGATTAAATATATATATACCACATGTGCTTTCTACAATTCAACTGTAATTTTTATTTTTTTTTTCGTTAAATCTCATTCTTGTTGAGAGTACAAAAGCTGCACTAGCTAGTATGTATACAATATATGTGTATATAGTAGTTGAGGTCGTCTGCACTCGGCATACTCAACCTAAAGAACTTGAATATTGTTACTTGGTTGTGGATGCGTTGAATATGGCCTACATTGTGGCATTCAACTTGGCAGTAATGGAGAAGAAGAAGAAGGCAACGTATTGGCAAATCTAGTATCCTCTATTTTTTTTTTTTTCTATTTTTTTTTACGTCTACAAAATGCCTGTCCTGATTTGTAAATGGATCAGCCGGAATTTATCCAGTGACGAGTTCCAGTTACTGCATTTGACGAGTTCCTCGTTTATTTATTTATATTATTTTTTTTTTTTTATTATTGGTAAATTTTATTTTTCCTTTTATACTCTTGTTAACAAGCATAATATGATGTTATATTTATAGTAAAAATAGGAAATAAATAAAATCCGATTAAAAGTAGTAAATTTATTTTTAAATATAAATTAAAATATTCAGTCATACAAAAAAGAAATTTACTACTTGATAAAAAAATAGATAATAATAATTAATATCAAAATTTTATTAACTCAAAACAATAATGCATTGTCTGAATTTATGCAGTGACCCTTAAAGTCATAATAGTTATCTTGAGTAAGCAAGTGGCAGTCTTAAATCGGCTTACTCAGGATTCTATATCTTATCGAGACAGAGTTTGGTCTTTTCATATATACATATAATGATTATAAGATATACAACAGTAAAGAGATTGTTGTAACCGTCTTGGTCACAAAACGATGACTGTGCATATTATATCAAAAATATAAGTGCAAATATTAAATGAACAACAACAACAACCAAATTCTTTAATATTTTTAATAATAAAATTAACAAATGTTTTCATTCAACATTTAAACAATAAAGATGGCTTAATTATCAAACAAAAAAAAAAAGCCAAGAATATCTCGTATTCTATTTATTTATTATATTTATTTTAAATATTTTTTCAACAATAAATAAAGCTTGGCATATGATGAAAAGTTTTTTAAAAAATAATTCAAGTATATCTCTTTTCACCTGAGTATTTTTATTTATTTATTAATTCTTAATGATAATTTTATTTGTTATATATATTTACTAGATAATTAGCACTTGTGGGATATCGATAATAAAATTATGTAGACATGTGAGAAACCCTTCAAGAAAAAAATTTCATCATACTGAAGAGAAAATAATATTGTCAGAACAATTTGTTATACCAATGGGAACACACAAAGGTAAAAAATTATTATTTTTATTATGTTTTAAATATTTATTTCAAAAGTTTATTATTTATTTTTAAATAATTAATATTATAAAAAAAAAGTGAGTTGATTTATTGAAATTGTGTGGTAAGTGATTAAACGTGTGGTTATTTAAAATTAGATTGAATATGTCATGTAACTTGGTTTGATTTCAAATGGGAATAGTAGTTTATGAAGGACCAAGTTGGATGAGCATATATATCATTGAAAGATATGAGGTAAAGCTTTTGAGTGTCTGTCTGATGATGATAACACTTGTAACCGCACTTTTACTCTCTCTCTCTCTCTTTTCAAATACACACGAGTGTACACACTTTATAACCTGATTCTCGTAATTAGGTACAATTTAAAAATCAGGTGTATTAAAAAATAATTAATAGTTGATGATGTTAATGATGCATTGTTAAAAGTGTTAATAATGTGATTTAAAAATACAATGTGGATTTGTTTTTTTTTTTCCATTTCACATAGTAGTTTTAATTTAATTTATACAATAATAATAAATACTTTCACTATTATTTAAATATTTTTCAATTGTATATTTCAGATGATAAATTAAAGAGCATGAAAAAACGTTTAAAATTGGAAAAAAATGATCAAAAAGAAACAAATAAATTGGATCCTAATATTAAAAATGTTGAAACATTTAATAATCAGGGTTTTGGTGATTGGCTAAGTTCAAATAATGGCATTGAAATGATGAAATTATTTGTTGTTGCTAATTCATTATTAGTATTTGTTACAATTGCATGGCCTAATATGAGATTAGTTGCTTCAATAATAAGTGATTATATTAAAGGAGAAAATAACGAATAATAAAAAGAAAGGAAAAAAAGAATTATAATATTTATGAGTGATTTTATATAAAAGTTTGGAAGAAAAGAAAGAAAAAAAAAAAAAAAAAGTGTTTACTTGGAACATTAAGTTTATTCATCCTGGTTTTTAGATAGATATAAAAATATATAACTTATTGATTTTTGAAGCTGCACTCAGTAAAGTAATCGTATTATTCGACTACGTAACTGACGTTGCTAAAAAAAGGTTACTCAATTTTGTTATTTTTTTTTTTCTCAAAGTCTTGTGAGAATATTTATAGAGGAAATTGTCTGAAGTTAAGGTTTTTCCAGCAATTGAATATGAATAAATCGCCGGAGATTTGAAATAAAAATTATAGAAAATACATAAATATATAAATCAAATTTGAGTAATTGAAAAAAAAAAAATAATATTATTATAAAAATTAATTTAAAATGATTGCAATTTTAATAAAAAGTGTACTATTATTTGGCATTATTGGATGGTATAGTACCAACGTATGGAAAATAATCGACGGTTATTTTAAGGAAAAATTTGAAAAATATCTTCAAGATGAATATGCTAAAAATCCAAAAATGAAAATTGATGTACAATCACCAATTATTAATGAAGAAATAATTTCAACAATATCAAATAATGACTACTGTAATTTTGAAAATTGTCTAGATGATAAAATAAATTCTAAAACATTAGAAAATTTGAATACACTAAAAACAGATAATTCAAAAAAAATTGAATTAATTTCAAATGAAGAAAAAAAAATGAAGCCAATTGAAAATAATAAAATAAATATAAATAATAATGAAAAAATTAAAACAAAAATAAAAAATGCTAAATTATTTATCAATAAAAAAACAAATAATAATAATAATGAAAAAAAAAAGAAAAAATTAACTGCAAAAAAAAAAAAAGTTAAATCACAATTGAATGATGATTTTTCAGAATTTGATTATGAAAATGAAAAACCACATGAAGGTATACCAATAAGTGAACTTGGTTTTAAACCCAAAGCAGATATTGGAAAACTTGACAGAATTAATGCTGAAGAATTTTGTCCAATAAGTATTGATGATAATAGTGATTGTTTTGAGACTAAAAAATGGCCATAATTGCACAGTAAATAACCAAGCAAACTATGTATCATTTTAATTAAATTTTCAAATCAATCTATAGTTTTTTTTTTATATTAATTATTAACTTTATTGAATACTTTAAATAAAATTTAAATAAATTTTATCGCGTCATTATTAAATTAAATTTTCATTAGAATCTTCTCAATTAAAAAATTGTACTTTCACCTGAAAAAACATAATCATCTGGTTAATATAAAATAAATATTATTCTTATGTACACACAGTCAAAAACATATTGACCTTGTAATGACATAAAAGATAAAAAAAAATACCTTGTAGAAGGATAAATGTTTATTTATTCACATTTATGTAACAACAACAGTAAATATAAAATACAAAAATTTTAATGCAAATTTTTTGTATATATCAATTTACAATATACATAGATTTAAAAATTTTTATAAAGTTGTTATCAAGGTCGTGCTGAGTTTGTTAATTTTTCTTTTTTTTTTATACGACAAGACAACATTTATATATCAATTTTATCATTTAAAAAAAATATACCAAGAGATGAAAAAGAAGAAGAATTTACTTGAATAAATAAAATTGTAATAACAAATTTATAATTAAAATAAAACAAATAAAATGTTAGCTTAATAATGAGATACATATAAAAAAAATATTCATGACAGTTATAAGGAAAAATCTTGATTTAATAAAATATTTTTTAAATAAATAAAATTAAAAAAAAAAAAAACAAAGAAGCTTGTTATGCAAATTTTTCGTTGCATTAATATACTTGACACCGTTACATCTATCGTTCAAGTCACTTTGCTCTACATTTATAATTCAATATATATTTACTCAGTTGTAAAACATGAAAAAAAAAAAGATTAATTGATGAAGAAAAAAATTGAGATAAATACAAATTAAAAAAATTTTAATCTATTAATAGAAAATAAAATAATAAAATAAAAAATTTCTAGGCCACAAAAATTATCGTGTCAACTTCCTAATGACCCAATTAAATGAAAAAAAAAAAAACTTGTAATTAAAAAATAAAAAGTTTAATAAAAAAAATAAAAAAAAGAAAAAAATGAGTAAATAAAGAAATTAATAATAATCATTAAAATATGATTTTGTCTATATACATTTAATTTTTAATGAAAGCTTTAATTTATATATATTTATTTTTTTTTTTCATATAATTTAAATATTTATGTGCACCTGACCGTTGCTAGCAATTACTCTTGTAAAGTGAAATTACTAATATTTGTTTAAACATTAAAACGCCACTGAATTACACACCGTTTAATTTTTTTTTTTTTTTTATATAAATAAATATGTTAAATACTTTAAAGGTCAGTAATAAAAAAAACTTTTAAATTGATTTTTATATTTAATATTTTAGTAATGATTATACGTGTCATATTTTTGGAGTAATATTTCAAAATTGAATTTGTGATATTTAAAAAATATAAAATTAATTAAACCGTGAAAGTAAAAAATATAAAAAATTTAATTAAAAACATAAATTGAATAAATTTCTATAACTTTTTTTTTGCTAAATATTATATAAATTAAAATTAAAAAAAAAACACAAGTTATATTTATGAATTTTTTAAAATTGTTTATTTATATTATTAATTAATAATATATATAAACAAAAAAATAAAAAAAATAATCCAAGTTATGTTAAAAGTTGAGGAATTTGTAAAATATTAAAGCGGGTGACCTGTTGCACGCTATCAAGCAACTAAAGTGAGACAAGTATTAACAAAACAACTTGAATAAAAGAAAGACAGCAATTCAATAGTTTGAGAGGAACCAGGTATATAATATATACATAATATACACAACCAAAAAGGGCCCAAATAAAAAATAAAATAAATAAATATATAAAGGTAAAAAAATAAAAAATATTGAAAGCGTTGAATAAAAAAGAGGATAAGAAAAAAAAAAAAAGAAAAAAAATTTATATGAAACAGCAAGTGAGGATAACACGAGGGTTTCATTTT
>MKYW01000023.1:0-12427 GCA_015776835.1 Aphidius ervi | reverse complement strand
TTGTGACGAAAAAATGACGAAATATTTTGTGACGGTCTTTTTTACAACTATTTTGAAGATTTAAAAAAAAAAACCAATTGTGACGGAAAAAAATGTGACGAAAAAATGACGAAATATTTTGTGACGGTCTTTTTTACAACTATTTTGAAGATTTTAAAAAAATACCAATTGTGACGGAGAAAATGTGACGAAAAAAATGACGAAAAAAAAATGACGGTCACAGACGGTCACAAACGGTATTTTTTTTTGTGACGTGACACAAAAAAAAAAATGACCGTCATTTACATCACTAGGCACATCCCTTGTGTATGCGTGTATCTATCGGGGACATAGTCCCAAATAATAATCATATAATAAAAAAAATTTCAAAAACACATATTTACACCTTAAGGTCCCATACGTATGGTGTTTCTTGAATAACATGTTGATATGGCGACCACCTGCTGCGCGGCCTATTGGTTTATACGAAAAAAAAACATAAATTCAAAAAAAAAAATAGAAATTTCTATTTGATTTATTTGAAAAAAAGATTTTTTGTACGAAATTATGTATCCTTGCATATTTTCAACATATGGAGCAAATTATATTTCAAGTTTTTCTTTTAATTTTAAAAATCATTGGAATTTTATGTAAAAATTTTGGTGGTGTAACGTAACTTTAATGATTTTTAATTTCTTTATATTTGTATTAATTTTTGATTAAATCATAAACAAATAATTAAATAATATTTTCCGAAAAGAAAATTCAGATGTACCACCATTTTGGAAAAATGAAAATTAATTATAATCAATTGTTATCTATGATCTATAATACCGACTCAAATTATCATAGTCGGTAGTGTAACATTTGAACAAACTTCAAGTCGATAAAACAGAAAATAATTCTAAATTTTTTGAAAATTAAAAAAAAAAAAAGAAAACAAATTATAATGTTTTTCCTTTGAAAAATGTTGTTCATTTAATTAAACAAAACAACAAAAATATTTGTAACAATAATTAATAATTTTAAAATGTTCTAAAATGAAATAAAAAAAATAAAATATATAGTAAGTGATAAAATTATTTTGTCAAGGTTAAACAATATTGTCGTTGACAAGTACTTATTTTATTAAGACTCGTTAACAACCATGATATTCATTCATTTTTATTTTATATATATAAGTTTTTTTGAGCTTAACATTTTATCCAGTTGATGATCAACATTGTGGGGATAATACGACAGTCTCTTATCACAAATTGGAACGTGTCAACGAGCTCAAAATGTGAATTAAAAAAAAATATACACACAGTTATCACAATGTGTTAGTGGTACAAATGATATATATATATTTTATTTTATTTTTTGATTGATCATGTCTGCTCTTATTAAACTCAAACGTAGTAGTGTTCAACTTAAAATAGCAGCAATCGAAGTTGGAGGTAAATTTTTAAATATTTAATATTATTTTTTATTTAAAACTATGGATAAAATTATTTTATTAATAAGACAATAAAATAATAATTTTGATTTTTTTATCATACTGTTGAAATTACTAAATAAAGTCAATGTCATCTAATCAAAGTCTCATTTGTAAATGTAGGATATAATTTATTTCTCCCCCTTATTCATTTTTTCTTCTTGATTTTTCCAACGTTTTTGTTGATTCTATTGTAATGCCATGTTGTAATTTATCAAAAGCATCATCATAGCTTTATTTTATTTGATAAAAAGATTATATTAAATAAAAAAAAATAAAACTTGTTATTGTCGGGTTGACGGTATATTCAAGATTTATAAAATGGCAGGCTTTGTAAGAAAAGGTAGTGTTCAACTTGTTAAACGTAGCAGTGTACAAATAAAACAGGCTGCTAAAGAAGTACGAGGTAATTGTGTAAATGAAAATATTATATATAATTGTGTTAAATCAACTGTGTCAATTTGTGTATAAAGTTTAAACTATTTTTTTTGTTATATTCAATTAAATAAAATCAAATTTTTGGTCAAGAAAAAATTCTTTAAAAATATTTAAAGCAATTAATTATTGCATTATTAATAAAATTGTTAATCGTATAAACTTGAAATAAAATTATAAATGTGTAATTATTTATCACACAAGATTTGTATTTATTTCTAAAGATAAGGATTTTTTTTTTCTTTCGCATAAAAATAAAATGTATATAGGTATATCAGATGACGACGTGTAGAAAAACAACAGTGAATGATAAAAAAATCACGTTTAAAAAATAAAATAAATAAATAAATAAAAAAATGTTGATTAATTATAGCAGCTGTTAGAGCAAGACATATTGTTGCTGGACTTGTTGCAGTTGGTTTTGCATTATCTGGAGCTGTTGAAGTTAGTTCATCAGTTGCTTTACTTGCAAATCAAGAAGATAATCATGCAATTATTGACACATCATGGCACTGTGATATGCTGGTTAATATCAGCAAACGAAATCATACTGAAGACTTTGAAGTTATTCTTCTTGAGGTTTAAAAAAAAAAAAACAAAGTGTAATTCTTCTTTCTTCAAATCATCAAAATAAATTAATTTTTTTTATCGTTTATTTTTAGCTTCCTCAAGAAGAACGAGCTGAATCAATAATGCGTGAAGCATTTTTATGGGGTCAAGTAGCTGGACCAATGCTTGGTGGTTGTCTTGTTTGGGGACGTTCAGGACCAACTGTTGTTTTTTCAAGAGCTATACTTGGTGCTTGTCTTGCATTACTTCTTGTTCCAGCAGCATGGCGTGGTCCTTCACATGTTGCATTACGTCTTTTTCAAGGATTATTAACAGTAACTTGATCAATTAAATCCTACTATATAATACAAGTATTATTATTTATTTTAATTTTTTAGGGTGCAACAATGCCAGCTGCTCATATGTTTGCCATGACATGGTTTAAAAGTAATCACAGAAGTTGGTTCTTTAGTTGTTATGCAGGTAAAATTTATTAAATTAAAAAAATATATACCTATATCAAATAATTTATTATATTTTAATTTAGCGGTAAGCGTTGGTTACTCAATGACTGGTTGGATTGGAACAGCAGTTGTTAGAAATTTTGGAAGAGATGCATTATGCTATGGTCTTGTTATAATAGCTATTTGTTGGTACTTTGCTTTTATACATTTTGTTCAAGATACTCCAAAGTCATATCAACATGATACAAATGTAATAAAAAAAATAAATAAATAAATGAATAAATAGCTATAATAAAATAATATTTTTAGTCTGCAGTGATACCTTGGGGTAAACTTTTAAGATCAGTACCAGTATGGGCATCATGTATGGCAACAATGGGTAATCAATGGGGAGATGCAACATTAGCACTTGGAATGACTAAATATTTAAAATTAATATATGGTTTTTCTACTGCAAATGTAAATATTTTATTTATTGTTGATTAATTTATTATTAACGAAATAATAAATATTTTTTTTTATATAGGACTCGGTATTAACAACACTACCTCATATTGGTCATTTTTTGGCTGCTCTTACTTGTGGATTACTTGTTGATCATGTAAGAGAATCTGGTATTGTTTCAACAACAACTGCTAGAAAACTTGTTGTATATACTGGTATGAAAAAAAAAAATTAAAAAAAAAACTCGTAGTATTTATTTATAATTATTAATTATATTTATAAAAATATTTATTATTTATTCAGCTCATTTTATACCAGCTGCATTACTTTTTGTTGCTGGATATGCTGGATGTCAAGCAATTGGAGCAGCTTGGTTGGGTATTGCAGCACTTCTTGTTTCTGGTACAGCTACATCTGGTGCAATTGCTGCAATTGCTGATCTTGCACCAGCTGAATCACCAGCTTGTGCTGCTGCTGCATGTGCATTATGTTCGACACTTGGTGCTGCTGGTCTTCTTGCTGCTAATTATTTTGTTACTCAAGCACTTCATGGCTCGGTTAATAAATTAATTATTGTTTTTGTTTTTCATTTAAAAATGTTAATGAATATTTATAATTGTTTTTTTTTTTATTCGTAGATTGCTGGTTCATGGAGATTAGTATTTGGTGTTGCATCATTAGTTTTATTATCAACAGCTGCTGTATTTCTTGCTCTTGGAAAAGGTGTTCCACAACCATGGATACCATCAGTTGCACGTTCACGTAGTCATGATGATGTTATTTATGAACAAGATACATATGAAGATGTTGCTGTACAAACAGAACCACCTGAATCTTATGATGATATTGAAAGTGTCATTGAAGCACCAAGATCATTATCAGTACATTCAAAACGCTCAATAACATCAAATAATATTTAATTTAATTTTAAAAAAACTTAAGCTATAGCTATCATTAATTATTTATTAAAATAAAAGAATTAAAAAAATAAATACAATAATATAATGACAAAACAAATAATAATAAAAAAAAAAAATTTATTAAAAATATCTGATGTGTGTGTGTGCTATTTTTAACATTTAAAATTACAAATTAAAATTTCACAAATTAATTTTAACCACGCCAGTATTTTCATCACCTTTATTATATTTTAATTTTCATATAAAAATTCGCGTTTATTGTATTCAAAAGCGTGCAGTAAAAATTAAGTAATTTTTCCGTATTTAAAATAACTCTGCACAATTTATCATAAAAATGATAAACAATCTTATTAAAAAAAAAACAAAACAAATTGCATGCCACAACAATTTTGATACTATTTTTCAAATAGCATTAAAAAATTTCTAAATAAAAATTTCCTAGATAATAATTTTGAAAGGAGAAAAAGAAAAAAAAAATTTTGTATGCATTTATTTTACATTAGTCACACGTTCAAGTAAACGGCTATTAAAATGAATCGACAACAACGTACAGGTGGAGTATAAAATTGGCATGGGAATATGAGAAATAAAAAGACAAAAAAAAAAANTGATGTCGTTCGTTTCTCATTTTTTTTTTTTTTATTATTTTTCTCGCTATTTCCAACTAGATCCACAAAGATGTTAGCACAACGATACTAAATACATGTTGTAACAATTGCAATAATAATTACAAACATTGTTATTACTCTATTCTATTCACCAGGTCCTTCTTAACACAATTATGAAATTAATGTGAGAATCATTCTACTTTTATTCTTCATATATATTATATTTAATTTTAATTTCTCTTGAATTTTTTATAAATTAAAAATAAAAAACTTCATAATAATATTTCACTTTTATTTATATACTAGTATTACATATTTACAATTGATTTGTCCAAGGAAAAATCTTTTCTTTTTTTTTTTGGCAAGGTCAAGACAATACTGGCTGGACTTTTAATATTTTCCCACGTTAATATATATATACTCTTGTGATTAAATATAAAAAAAAATTTTATGTGTGCAAGTCATTGAAGTAACCTTGATGATATAGATATATATAATAATAATAAAAAAATACGCTTAATCAAGGAGAATGTCAATATAAACTCGACTACATAGATCAATAATAACAAATTGATAAAAAAAAAATAAAAAAATAAATTGAATATATTAGTCATTTTTCCCAGGATTGTAAAACATGTTTTCACTCTTTATATTTATTATCATCGGAAGTGATCCAATTTTTTTTAATGATAAATCCTTTCATTTTTCCTATATATGAATGAATATATTTTTTTTTTTTTCTCAGATACTTGGTTGATTGAAAATCTAATTTATTTATTCAAATTTGTTTTTTTTTGTTTTGAGTATTAATTATTTTTCAATTTAAAAAAAAAGTTAAAAATAAAAATTGCTAAAGAAAAAAACCAATTTTAATTGTTAAAAACTTATTATATTTACTTATAATTTTTTAATTGTTTCTTTATCTTGTTCATCAGAAATAATTTGTACATTTCTAACTGGTGATTTTCTGTATGTCGGTGTTGTTGTTGTTCGTATGTGATTAATTGAATTCATTGATGGTCGATCAGTAGAAATAGCCAATTGTAACATTCTCAATAATAGTGCTTCACGTATTGGTGGTGGTAAAATTTCATCACCATCACCCTCAGTCTCTTCATTCATATCTTGTGTATAAAGTTTTTGTCGATAAACTCTTTTCATATATCTTGGATCTTGATAATCATCTGAATATCTTTGTGAATACATAGCAGGATCAATATTACCAATTGGAATTCTCGATAAAATTGGACGCATTGTACGATCATTGTATCTTAATCCACCCTCATATGCTAAAACATTTGGTCTAACTGCAGATGTTTGATAATTTGTATATGGTTGTTCATCATAAAGTGCATCTTCAAGATAACTTCTTGGATGAGCCAAAGCTTGTAGGCCATATTGACTAATTAATAAACGTCTTAAAAGCATTTGAAAATCTCGTCTACTTAATGGTGGTGCAATTGGATTTGGTGCTTCTGGTGGTAAAGCAATATTTCTATAATACTCGGGATATTCACGTTCATCCATTGGTCCAATTGGTCGTAATACAGGTCTAGATCTTGGATCAGGTTCATTGTATGGTCGTGCGTATGGTCTTTGACGTATATATGCCTGTGGAACACCTCGTGGTGGAGAAGGTTCAACTGGTTCTTCAGTTGGATTTTCTGATAAATACTGAACGTTGCCTGAATCACCACTTGTTGGATATACTGGTGGTCGAGGTTGTGGTCTATAAACATATCTACCAATTTGTGCTGCTCGATATTCATCATCTATATTTGTTGGTTGTACAACAACACCTGATGATAAATCTCGAAGAAGTTGTTGTTCTGGCTCTCGACGAACATATACTGGTTGTTCTGTTGTTTGACGAGCATAATCACGATCATTTAATCTTGATGATACAGTTTGATAAACAATTGGTTGTGTTGATTCACGTTCTTCTGGTGTTTTTGTTTCAGCCTCATATTTTGTATTATCAAAACGAGCTGGACCAATATTATCCTGTACAGCTGGTGACATTTGATAAAGCATTTTAGGTCGTTCAGCACGTATACGTTGAATTATTTTTGGTGAACTACTTGTTGTAAATAATGGACGAGCTGTTGATAATGCACCACCATATACATCTGAATGTTCATCATTATTAATTTCATGATTATCATTTTTTGTTGTATCTTCATGAAGTTGACGTCTCAATGCATTGCCTGTTGTTGCTTTTAATTCTTCTTCTTCTTTTTCTTCAAATTCTTCAGTTATTGGACGAAGACTTTGATCAATTGGTCTTTTTGGAAATATAATTTTACGTAAATTAATTTTTTCATCAGTACTTGGTCTTGTTAATTGTGAATCTTCATTAATTATTTCTTCTTCTGATGATGAACTTTCTGTAATTATTTTTTGTTGATTATTAATGAAAAATTTTGGACGATTTTTTGATGTTTTAAGATAATGTCCAAATATTGGTTTTGGTGATTCAGTTGTTGTTGTTGATGTCGTTGATGTTGTTGATGTTGTTGGTGTTTTACGTATTCTTGGTATTGTCTGTACAACATTTGATTTTGGACCAATTGTTGTTGATGATGATGATTCAGTTGACGTTGATGTTGCATATAAAATTGTTGGTTTTTTTGTTGTACTTCTATTTGTACGTGGTATACTCTGGACAACTGATGCCTGTTCCTGTAATGGTGAGAGTGTTGTTGCTTTAAATCCCGTTCCATTTGATGAAGTATAGGTGACCCGTTTTATTTCACCATTTGCATCAACAAAACCAAATGTACCTTTGACATTACCAAGTACATCGCGAGTTTCAACCTGACAATTTTTTTATTTTTAAACTCAAATTGAAGCTAAATTTACTATTGTATCAAATTTAACGTGATTTTAATATGATTTTATTTTATTTTTTTTTAAATTAAATATTAAAGGATAATAATTTTTGCAAGAATAAATAAAATTTTAATAAAATAAATTTACTTTGAATGATCCATCTCCAGCTTCATAGCCAAATGTGTAGCTTCCATCATCATTAACTTTTCTAATTTGTTTTAATATTGCAACTTGATCATGTTGACTCTCTGAAGTTTCTTGATCTGTCACGTTCATGCAATCTGCCATCATCAGGCAACATATTGCCATCAGCCATGGCGTCATCTTGAACATAATTTATCAAAAAAAAAAAAAAAAAACAAACAAATCTTATTAAAAACTTGAATAAATATGACTAATTAAAAACACAAATTTAATCACAATACTTAATGCAAAACACATGAAACAATTAATTTAAAAACACATGAAAAATTTAATTGAATATGCACTATCACATCACAAATAAAAATATTAAAAATAATTAAATTTTTCTACTTCAGATGTACCTTAAAACTGGAAACCATGTTACCGCACATGCGGTGAATGTTAACAATATCGCGTGGTGCACCAGTCACTCCATTATATATAGAGTGACACAATACACCATATCCCCCCCTCAAAATATCAACAAAATACAAACGCCCTTCTTTTTTAACATAAATAAATTTTTGTTTTGTTTAATTATTATTATGTTATTCTACTATAAATAATAATAAAATTAATATAATAAAAATAGGCTATCAAAAAAATTTAAAGATCCAAAAAAAAATACCAAACTTGTTTTTATAATTATTTAAAACATTTATAAAAAAAAAATTATCATCAAATATTAAATATAATATTTAGTAATAAAAAAAAAATAAAATAAGAATTAAAAATATGTTGATAATATAATATCAAAATTCGCGAGGGGACAAGTGAAAGTCACGTGGGAGTTTTAATTTATAATGAAGAAAAAAAAAAAATTATTAAAAACAGTGTAGTATGACTGTAAAATGTGTAACAATAGTTCCCATAGTGTGCAATAAAATGTATTGTGAAGACTGAAAGATGTTTTGTTTTTCCCCTCATCTACAACTTCAAGGATCTCATTTTATTTCATTTTTTTTTTTTTTTTTTTCACATTATACCCAGGACAATCATTGCATAACGCAATTTCCTCCCAATTTTTTTTTTTATAATCTTTAGCATGAATTAATAATTGTCAAATTAATAAATTTATCAGATCATGATTTTTATCAATTAAAATTTAAGCATTTATAATTTTTTAAATGGAAAAGTAGGTGAACTTGTATTAACTTCTTTTTTTTTTCGTTTATATTTACTACTCAATTAAATCACGTACTTTATTAATTGCAATAAAATTTTGCATAGAGAAGGTAGCTAAATGTGTTGATGAATATGCCAAACCTACTTTATTTTTATTATAGAAAAAATGTATTCACACATTCTTTTGCATGGGAACAACAATTGTCTCAATGTTTTTGAAAAATAAAAAATAATATTTAACTGACAGAATAATAATGTTCTCAATTGTTGGATTAATTTTTACTTTTTTTAATTATTAATTTTTGTTTTTTAATTTGTAAATTGAAATAATAATTATTATTAATATTTATTTTGGTAACAAATCAATTGACATGTATAACAAAATAAATATTAATTTTTTTTTCCTGATAAATAATAATGATTGACTATTATTTATTTGACATTTAATAAAACATTAATGAGGATATTTGAATTTCTATTCTTCTTTTGTATAAATATAAATGAATAATGACTCATTATTAATGACTCATTTATGTTTTGATCAGTTGTAAATCACTCATGAGAATAGAAACTTTGTATAGAAAAAGTAATTTTTTACTCTAATTGTATGTTTTTTTTAAAAAAAAAAAAAACAAAATAATAACCTTTTTTTATATAGATAAATAAATATATGTAATACTTTTTTTTTAAGATCAAAAAAACTATATTAATAATAATAATTATATAGTTGGTTAATGTAAAAAAAATAATCAAGTCAATAATAAAATATAATACCTGTTAAGTTGATTCATGTCATCTTGGATCCACTGATGATTAAGATTCAATTTACTCAGCTGTGTTTTAGTTTACTTGAATCCTGAGATACATCATCATAATTAATAATAACGTGCTCATTGTATCTTTCTTCTTGTTAATAAATAGATTCTATTTATTAAATAATCAGTATCACTGTAGACTTGTTGACTTGTTTTCATCTTTAGAATATTTTGTAGCTCTTTGTAAATTTAGCTGGTTGATTTTATATCTGTTGACTTTATTTGGAAAAACATTATTTAATAATTATCATTTGTTAAACTTTGTTTCTAATATTGATTGTCATAAACGTTAACTATTATTATTATTATTATTATTTATTTTTACCATTATATTTCGATGGGTTAATTTTGAATTCGATATAATAAATTAGTTCAATGTAATATTTAATATACTAATATTCTAAAATAATAATTACAACAGTATGACAAGCAAAAAAGAAAACTGATTAGCAATAATTCATGGATATTATGAATAACATTATAAAAATATTATAATAATAGAAATAAAATATTTACTTACTGAAAAAAATTAAAAAACACTGTTATGTATATTTTTTTTACATACACTAAACTTTCAAACTACTTTGAAAAACACATTATTAAGCGATATAAAAATGAATAAAATACATTGCGCTGTAAGCAGCAAATTTTTGATAGATTTAATAATAAATTACTTGGTATTTTTATGTACACTGATGTACATAATAACGATAACTAGACATGTCATCAAAGAAATAACATACTAATTAAATTATCATATAATAAATAGATCAAAGTAAATAAAAAGGAAGATGACCTAAAGAACATACATATAGGGATTATCATGGGGCTTCAAACAAAATCATAATTATAATTACATCAATAAAATCTTACCTTTTTAGCGGATGTTTATATTCCAATGCTGGTCATCAAAATACTCCAAAGCCATGAAGTGGTTCATGATGATTCTCGATGATCAGCAACAGGTTCAGTGATCACATTTTTTTTTTTTCAAAGTACTTTTCACTACTACTATCACTAGCTTTAGACACTATTTTTACACCACTTGTAACAGGAAAAAACCCAGTATATTAACTTACATAGTTTATAAAATACTTGTTATATCTTTCAACTATTTGCCACTATCACTAGCTTTGGACACTACTTTTACACTACTTGTAACAAGAAAAACCCATCATATTAACTTATATTGATAAAGTACTTATCATGTTTTTCAATTGTTTATTATAATATGAAAATGTTTTATCAATTTTCAAAAGAAAATCTCTCGAGTCAAGTAACGATAACATGTGACATTCTGAGAATATTTTTAACATTCATTTCGATAGAGGCAGTTTATTCTTGATGCACCAAAGCCCACATGGTGACTTTTGAGTTTTGAGCAACAAGTACCAACGCAAGCTTACCAAAACACAGATACAGCTCCAAAGTAAGTAAATGCTTATCAGTTATCAATAACAAGTGGTACATTAGAGCACCATAAAAATTAGCAACACCAGCATCGTGTAACGCTATTGTTTTAGTTCAAGATAGATAAACTTTGCTGCTAAAATCTTGTTAGACAATTCATGAGTTGTTGGGGCATTCATTGACACTTCATATTTTTTAAATTCAATTAAAGGATGATTTTTTATTATCAGAAATCATTATTGTTGAAGCATAATCATCTCGATGGTCATTTTATCTGTAATACTAAAGCAAAATAAAATCACAAATAAATATTGACTGATTATTAGGGGAACTTGAGACTATACTTTAATTTTATAAAATATAATCAAGTAAACTCACGGTATCTCAAAGAGATTCATGCATGAGATGATGGCTTTTTTTTTTTGTTGATAGTTGACTTGTAACAGTATTTGATTGTTAAACTGACAAATGATTTAGACTGCTTTTGATTAATTCTTAATAACAGAAACAAGGTAGCTTATGTATGACAGTCTCAACATGATCATCCATTTCTTGGTATTGTTCATGTTATCATGTTATAATTTGGATATCAAATGACAGATCAAATCAATCATTTTATTTGGTCCTAGTTTCAATGATATTGTTTGATGAACTTCACAAATATATCAGACGTTTCAGCCACACTTTTTGTTATCTGTGAACATTATAATTATTAAATAAACATTATGTTATAAATTTTTGCCAAATTGGAGTAATTAATGACAACAAATAAAAATTTAATGAAATTGATATTATTGAATTTATGGTAAATAATAGAGCACTAAACACTGACAATAAAAAATGACAAAGCTAAAACTGTCTCAAACAAAGGAAAATTAATATTGAAATATTCAACAATTTTTTGATTGTTAATAATGAAAAAAAACGATTGTTATACAATAAAGATGCTACAACAATGCTATATATAACAAATTTTTATAAATATTAATAAATAAACTGATATATTCATTGTCTTTGCAACAAATGACAATCTGACCTCGAATAATTAATTTTTTTTTTACTTATTAATTGAAAAAAATAACGTAATTTTGTTTGTTTATGCACTAAATAATTGATAAAAATGAAAAAACACGATATTTACATACCATTTGTCCATTATTTGCCAAATAAAGATTCGCCTTTGTCA
>MKYW01000229.1:58069-72055 GCA_015776835.1 Aphidius ervi | reverse complement strand
ATATATAATTATACGGAATTATATACAATTGTATATTATACCATACAACAACAGGGACATGAGATTCTGCATAGAACCAGAGTCATATGTAATAATATGTTATCGTTTATAGTTGTATATAATAATATACAATAACATCGACATAACTTTTTGCGTAAAACTAGTCATATATAATTATATGATACTACTTAACATTATATGTTATATCATAGAATAACATTGACATAAAATATTGCATAAAACCGGAGTCATATAAAATTACATGTTATCATATTCAATTGTATATTAAAACATGCAATAACATGGACATAAGGTCTTGCAAAAAACTAGAGTCATATGAAATTTTATGTTTCCATATATAATCGTATATTATCACATACAATTGCATATAATAATACGCACGTATGATTCTGTATGAAAATAAAGCCATATACAATTATATGTTATTTATTATTATATACTACAATCATATGTGAACGTATGTTATCGAATCTTATTTTACATATGGAATTGTATAAAATAACATACAATTATATACGATAGTATATAATAACATGCAATTATATGTTATTATATACAATTCCACGTACAATATTTTTTCCCGGGTACTGCTTTGAAAAGAAATACTGGGTAAATTGTCCGGAACGGGAAGAGTGGATGAATGAACCGGGGCCGACCTCGGGATTGGCTGCTTTGTTAAGACAGAAATTCGCGCCTATCAACACAGGGTACATAGAAAATTATGGAGAGAGGAGCCCAAGCCGAGGTAAACTCACGGTTTTCTAGGTGAACCTGAGCGGAAGGTAGCTAGGCAGCTATTGAATATGACTACGTGTCAGCTGAGGCTAGTAATAGGACTAGTAATTGGTGGCTTAAGGGAAATGAGGGGACGGCAAAATGGACCGGAGGTCTGATTGCCTATGCGGGCGCAGTGGTGACCGCACCCTAGTTACATAAAATAAATAAATAAAATATAATGACTGTCACCCACCTGATTTCAGTATTTCAAGTCAATTTTCACCAAATATCACCCGATGCTGTTTTTTAAGGGCTTTTATTATTAGCAGTCCTAGACTTTGACTGCCGAAATTTGTAGGAAAATATGGCAAAAAAAAAATGTGACAGTCATTTTTCATCTATGTTTCGTCGGAAGTAACTAAATGTACATGTCATATGACATATACCGGATAACCAAATTCTAGAAAATTTTCGGAAAATTACTGGAACGATTAAGGGAAATCTGCATAGTAATTCTTTCAGAAATTTACTGGAAAATTACTGGAAATTATTTCCAGAAAATGCTAACTAGAAAATTTCCTGAAAATAACTGGAACGATTAGTGGAAATCTGCATAGTAATTCTACTCGAAATTTACTGGAAATCATTTCCAGAAATGCTTACTAGTAAATTTCCAGTAACTTACTAGTATGCCATAACATTGATTTGAAATCGACTATGGTAATGCTTACCACCAATTTACCGGAAAATTACTGGAAAAGTTTTCTGGTAGTGCTTACTACTAATTTACTGGAAAATTACTGGAAAACTTTTCTGGTAGTGCTTACTACTAATTTACTGGAAAAGTTTTCTGGTAGTGCTTACTACTAATTTACTGGAAAATTACTGAAAAACTTTTCTTGTAGTGAAAAAAAGGACCTTGACAATTATGAGGTAAGCTACGTTGATTCCTTACCTCCATTTTTTCTCTACCTACATTTTTTCCTTGGTAATTTAATTTATTCAAATAAATTGCTATAATTATATAATAATTGTTTTTCAAAATTGAATTTCATGTTTTTTATTTATTAAATAAATAAAAATTCTAAGGACAAAGAGTAGCTAAGGAAAAAAAAGAGCTGAGGAATTAATGTTGCTAAAAAAATTATATTTTAAGCAACATTAACTTCTGAGCTACTTCTTTCCCTCAGCTACTGCTTATCCTCGGACATTTTTATTTTTTAAAAATAAAATAACATCTATTTTATTTATTGAATAAATAAAAAATGTCCAAGGAAAAGCAGTAGCTAAGAAAAAGAAGTAGCGCAGGAATTAATGTTGCTGAAAACATAGTTTTTTTGGCAACATTAATTCCTAAGGTCCATCTTTTCCTTAGCTACTGCTCGTCCTTGGGATTTTTATTCAATTAATAGATAAATTCCATGTAGTTTTATTCTAAAAAAATAAAAATGTCCAAGGAAAAGCAGTAGCTAAGAAAAAGATGTGGCTAAGGAATTAATGTTGCTGAAAACATAAATTTTTTGGGAACATTAATTCCTTATTTCCATCTTTCCCTTAGCTACTGCTTGTCCTTGGACATTCTATTTCTGTAAAAATAAAGATACATCTATTTTATTTATTGAATAAATAAAAAATGTCCAAGGAAAAGCAGTAGCTAAGGAAAAGATGTGGCTAAGGAATTAATGTCACTTAAAACATAATTTCTTGGGCCATATTAATTTCTTAGCTACATCTTTTCCTTAGGCACTGCTTTTTCTTGGACACTTTTATTGATTCAATAAATAAAATCTATGTAATTTTATTTTTAAAAAATAAAAATGTCCAAGGAAAAGCAGTAGCTAAGGAAAAGATGTGGCTAAGGAATTAATGTTGCTTAAAACATCATTTTTCTGGCCACATTAATTCCTTAGCTTCATCTGTTCCTTAGCTACTGCTTGTCCTTGGGATTTTTATTTATTAAATAGATAAATTACATGTTATTTTATTTTTAAAATTGATTTCTCATTTCCATCTTTCCCTCAGCTACTGCTTGTCCTTGGGATTTTTATTTATTTGATAAATAAAAAACATGAAATTTAATTCCAAAAAACAATTATTATATAATTATAGCAAACAAAAAATGGAGCTAAGGAATTAACGTAGTTTACTCCATAATTGTCAAGGTATTTTTTCTCACTACCAGAAAAGTTTTCCAGTAATTTTCCAGTAAATCGATAGTCAACATTACTGGTGAATTACCGCTAAATTACCGGAAATATACCAGTTATGTATTCTGGAAATACGTGGTTATCTGGGATTATGATTACTCCAATATTTTTTAATTCTTTTGAACTATATTTTTTTTGTAATTCTTGGGTTTTTAGTTTTCGGAATTATACTTAATTTGGAATTATTTTGGAATCATACTCATATCACAGAATTCAATATCAATATACTCTAATTTATAATTATCTTTAAATTTTGATGTTATTACTTGTTTTTTTCTAATATTTGTAACAAGTACTAAAAAACACATTTTATATTATCATTAATTTTTCGAATGCATTAAATAATTCGATACTTTTTACCAATTGATCGTCATATAAAATATTATCATTATTGTTATTTAAAAATAATGATGACTGTGATGATGATAAAAATGATTCAGCTGGTAGTGGATATATTAATAATTTTTTTATTTTATATTTTAATATTTTTATATTTTATCTATATATAACGTACGTAAGTACGTAACAGTATTAAAAAATGATCGAATATCTTTTCATTCAATTATTCGAAAAATAAAATTCATCGATGTCATTCTCAAATAATTATCAAAATAAAATTTGTGTAATCATTTCTTTGATTACAATAATAAGTTATAAACTTTATACTATAGCGACGTATACTTTCAAGAAATCAGATTCATTAAAAAAAAAAAAAACAAACAAACCTCGTCGTCATATCTCATTTTCAGCAAGCAGATTGGACGTCTCGTTTCTTGAAAATTTTCTCAGGTATGTTGACTTTTATGATACACGCAAATTTTATTGCAAAACACGCAAACTAAAACGTTCATGACGTTGTGGCCCTCGTAAACTGGCAATGCTTGTAAATTTACGAGACGGCACCGATAAGAATAACCACCACGACAGCAGTCTAGTAAATGAGGCTTCAGTGACATTTTATGCTTACACGAGTGTAAAATAAGAAAAATAAGAATTCTAACATAAATCCATCGGCAACGTCCGAATTCAGGCCCAGGCACTCCAGGGGTGCGAAACGTGACTTATCGTCCATCCTAGCTTCTATGACCATCCATAGTCATTTTTATTTTTTGACTAGTTCCGTATACTTTTGCCAAGTTCAAAATAATGGACTTAGAAAAAAAATTAAATGTTACAAAAAAAAAAAATTTAAGTGGCTTAAAAAAAAAAAAAACACTCAGATATCTACATTATTTTACTTATCTAGATTTTTTACTTAGCTGTAATTGTAGCCACACAATCAATATCTGCATTATTTTACTTAGCTAGATTTTTCACTTAGCTAGATTTTCTACTTAGCTGTAATTGTAGCCACACAATCAATATCTGCATTATTTTACTTTCTTGATAAAAAAAAATTAAAAAGAATAAACTTGGAAAAAAAAAAAATTTTACGAAAAAAAACTAAGTCCCTTATTTTGAACTTGGCAAAATTAGACGAAACGAGTCAAAAAAAAAATGACTACGGACGGTCATGATGGCCATAATCCGCAATAGGCCGCCACGGGGGGCACTATGGGGTGCCCGGGCCTGAATTCGGTATCAGCCAATCCATTATGTTAATCTTGATATTCGATAAATCGATACTTAATTCCTTATTAACAATTACATAATGTGTGAAGGAAAACAATATTTGTCAATAATTAATAATTCACGTAAACAATACAAGAACTGTTTTAAATTTGAGCATTTAAAAATAATCGATCTTACTTCAAGTTTCGAGGGAAATTTTTTACTGAATAAAACTACATCACACATTCAACTTACGTAAATTCCATTTCCAGCAAAATAATTAACCGTTAAGATACACGCAAATAATTATATGAAAACTCTCTGAATCTGTTTGACTGCAAGACGAAAAATATATATATATATATTTTTTTTTTACTTTACAAACACGTTTCATAAAATTGATTTTATATTCAAAAAACTTACAAATATGAGGATGCAAGTTTTTGCATGTTTATATGTGGTTCCTTGAGGACACTAGGGTTTGTGTGCTTGGGACAATGATCGACGATGTGGAAATAAACTTTTGTGAACTTTGTTTCCACGTAATATCAGTGAAGAGAATAAGAAAAGAAAAAAAAACATACAGCAAAATTACTCGTGAACGTGATACATGTGCTGCGATGTAGAAAAAAATAAAATAAATCTGAATGCGTCATTGCGTGAAAATTGTTACTGACACAAAAAATAAAAAACGACGAACAAATACTAACTGAAATAAATAAAAAAAAAAAAACAAACAAATAAAACTTTTTTTTGTTCTAATGTTCAAAAAAAAAAATATACATATATATAATAAAATATAGCATCAGGGTTTTATCACGATTTCAGAGCCGAGAAATATGGCGTACATATGACGTATGTTTAAAAATTTGTAAGTGGAATATTCTAGCTGCATGACTCCCATCAAAAAATTCGAATAAAAATATCAGACCAATACGTACAAATATGTTTCACGTTTGTATGACTATAAATATGAAGAATCTCATGGGATTCAGTTGCAAATATTTACTTTAAGAGTACAAGAAGATTATAAATAAAGAAAAATACGTAAAATATATAGGGTGAAAATACCAATAAGAATAAGATTCCAAAACAAACAGTTTATCTCATCAGTGAAAATATCTACTGGACAAATTCGTCAAAAAAAAAAAAAAAACCGACAGGAGACAGAAGATTCTGAATTTTGGCACCCTCGCTCATTGAGACATAGGCTTTATCTAGATTCTGTAGAATGTACGAGTTTGGGATTAAGCGGTGTTCGTTGATGTCCCCTCGAGACACCATGATACCCCTATAATGTAATCGTAAGATTTGGTTTATATGAGTTTGGGTGATTCTGACATGGCTGCACTCATCTATGATCAATGTCTTATAAATTATAATGAATAGGACAAAAAACAAACCAAATAAAATAAAAATGATACTATTAAACGATCATTTTTTTTTTTTTTCCTTTCAAAATACATCCTGATAACTAAAAATACGTTGTAAAATTAAGCTCCAATAAATTTTTGCCAGTTTTCTATGGAAACATATTTAAAAAAATTCATAAATCCTACATAATTAAAAATTTGATAAAAATAATTTATTATACCAGTTGGAATAAAGTAAGAATGTAACATAAAACTGGATTCGATAGAATTGTTTATACAAAATTTTGATGATTAAATATATTTTGAGACATCATATTAATAATAATACATTTTTTTTTTTGTTTCAATTTTGATTTAACAGAAAAACAATGTCTTCAAAAACAGTTATTTTATAATTTTTATTTTACATTTTCTTTGTATTAACTCAACATATGAGCCTAATGTTAAATAAATACAAAAACTGTGAAGCGTTTTTGACATTAGATTTATGTAAAATTGAAAACTTTTTTAAACAGTGTATCTGGTCTTTGATTCATTTACCACTTAAATAAAACTTGTGTTGTGTTTTTGTACTAAAAGTCTGCAGTAAAAATGTTTTCTGCCCTGTTTCTATGATATGTTTCTAAAGCCTTTTAAAATTTATTTGTCAGAAACATTAATACTGAATAATAATAAAGTACTTTATCTTCAAAATCTAGAGAAAAAAAATACGGTTAGTGATAGTCGTTTGTATAAATTACGTCTACACAGTTCTATAAATTCCATGCAATTGGAACTAACGATAGAATTTGTACAATATAATCAAAGCTAAAATATATTTGTAGCATTTCAATGGAAATCAATGATCCATATAGATATAAAAAAAATTAGCAATATAAGAAAAAACGAAAATAAAAAAACAGAATGGAAAAGCATGCATGGGGCTATAGGATCGGAGGAGGGAAGCTATTATCAAAAGCGAAACGACTAGTAAAATAGATGGATGGAAAGGAATTACAACCGCCACGAGAATGGATAGACTAGAAAAAGCATCCAGAATTCATGTGCATATATAGAAAAAAAAAAAAGCTACTCTAATTGTTTTTTTTTTTCTGGAAACGACAGTTTTATAAGTATTTGATTGACTTCTTATAAAATATTTTAAACAAAGCTAAAATTTTATATTCAACAATATTATAAGACAGACGAAAATACTTGAACGAAAGACTTGTATAGTATAGCACACATTAAATCTTGATCGGTAAACTGAATACGGTGAATCAAGCTTCAAATCCAAGGAGTAATCCTTTTATAATCCTAACGAAGATACAGTAGGATCATTGTGACCTGGCCATCTATTTCTAATTCCAAGATAATCTCTTGTAACATTTCTCCCGTCTAACCTACTGTTTGCCAATGACTAAGCTTCACCACCATTTCGAATGTGTCATTCCACCGATACACAAATTTATACATGCATATACCAAAATATCTCCCTTCTAGACAAACTCATTTTCTCTATCTATCCTACTTCCAAGCTACAGATAGTTTAAGTGGTTGTATATATTTAAATATTCAACGAGATCATGGTGTCAGTTTGAATCTGCACTCCATATACACTATAAGTGCCGCTAATGTTTCGTTCCACGCTTTATGCACCGATGAATGGACAATACACAATTTTGTGATATGTCCTTCTCCGTACAATATTCAAATGACCGTCATCTAACATATACATACAGATGTAACAAGTTAAGTTGGGTATAACTTATATATTCAAATAATTTATCTTTAATCGATAATTCATGTAACATCAGATCATTCACGTCAAGTTGAACTTGTCAAAACCTCGATCCTTGCAATTGTTTTGAAAAATCTTGCTCTCCTATTAATCTCTTTTTATTATTAAATATTCTCGAGTATTTTTTTTTTATCTTGGAGAGTAATGTGTGAAATAATTTACACCCATTGTAAGGCAAATTTGTATTTCAACAAACATTGAAAAAAAAAATAGTTTACTCCAAAATTTTTACTTACAATACTTTGTTATTGTTATTCTACAAATTCTGATTTTATCAACACAAATTAGAACTTGCTCTTTTTCTTCAAATAAATCAGAATTTAATAGAAAATATTCATTTTTTATGACACCATGCATCTGTATATGATCATTCTGGAGTAAATATCCTTTTTTTTTTTGTCGTTATTCTTGAGATACAAATTCCAATACTAGTAGTTCAAATTCGTACAAATTTTTCTAAACCTTTAGCAATGTTTTCCATGATTAATTTAAAAAAAAAAAAAAATAATAAAATATAATTGCAGTATAGTAAAAATTCATCGAAACGATGAGTATTTTGTAAAATATTTCATTAATTTTTTTTTTGTCATTGACATTTGATCAATAGAGTCAGCCACTTGCATATATTTTAAATTCTGATATTGTTATTCTCATTGTCAATTTTAAAGTTTGTCAACTTGATATGTAAAGAAATGACGGGTCACGATGAAGGGAAATACGTTTGTCAAGAGGCTAGTCGGGAAAAGGTTCAGTTCTAAACTTAGCAAAAACAAAAGGAAATCAAAACTTCCTAAAAAAAGAGAAAAATAGAATTCATCTTGTAAAAAAAAAAAAATGCCTGAATCTAAAAAAGTCAGTCTATTGACATGATTGAGCGACGTGACCCATATAATATATGTATATCAAAACTATATGCATAAAATATTTCATTAAATTCTAATACCATCAAACTCGAACGTCATTATTCCATATACTAACAGATTTTCATTATCATTTTACATTAAATTGAATATAGTATATTCAATAATTGTAAGTATGTGTATTATTATTTCGATATTATGTCTATTATGTATATTATTAAATGATTATTTATCTAGTATACACACTCGTAAATTATAATTATTGTATTCGATAAATTTTGTTGATTCAAATGAATTCATACAACACCTGTTATAATATTGATTGATATGTCATTGAGTGTAAGACCACTATCGTAACTCAAATTCAATCCATTAATTAACTCAAAAAGTCAATAACTTTATATATATATAAAACAATCAATATTCATTAAGTGCCATGGCTTGAGTGAACTTTTAGTGGTGATGCTGATGAGTCCTAAAACATCCAACTGAAGAGTATTTTGTTGTTAATCCTGTTGTCAAAAAATCATTAACTGTCTTAAAAGTTAAACTTTTGTTTATATACATAACAAAGAAGATAGTGAGATCATAAAACAGAGTACAGTAATGTGATGAGTTTTTATCAATCATCATCAGATACATCGTCAAACATTTTATAAATTAACTTAAAATACAAAATGTGTGTACAAAACTAAAGTTGTTGTGATATTAACATTGAGATGATGACACTTGTGTACTTTTAGACAAAAATTTTCTTGGAACAAGATATATGCATTCTTTATAAAGTTTCTATGTCAGACAGCCACCAAGTTAAACAATACAGGTATGTATATATGCAGACACTGTGAAGAGTTCCACATTAATAAGCTAAAGATTAAACTGTCATTAGTTAGTAATAGGTAAGCTGATATTCATTAATTGCTTAAATTATTTTAAAGAGAGAAAAAAAAAAAAAAATTTCAAAACTTATAAATATTATCTCATATTCATTTTTTTTTTAATATATTAGATACAAGCATATGTAGGGCAACCATTGAGAGATATTAATATCCAACTTTAACTTGGGAAGAATAAAAATATAATAAAGAAATTTTGCATAACAAAAGTTTTCACGGAATAATCAAAAGAAAAATAAGAAATTAATATAAAATAAATTAATTGAAATGACTTAATAGAGTTTTGTGTACTTTCATTACAATCTTGCATGTGCACCCTTTACCTGTGGCCTCTGTGCCTTGTCTTTTATTCGCTATGTACCAACTTTTTTTTGCCCTCACACACATACTATCGCTCTTTAAATTGTTCCTTTCTTCAACTCAATGTATATAACTATATGTACCCCCGTTGATCATGAACCAACTAATGGTTGTTATGTGTAAACTTAAACCTACCTCACTGAGACCTCAATGAGTTCACTTAAATCCCTCGTGGCCAGCTAAAACTCTCTTTTGTGTGTCGTCTATACATTACTCCCTTTTCACTGTGTTACCTAGGCAACATGTCCAAGCGTGTACCAAGAGTTAAATATGTAGTTTTGAATTAGTCGTCTGCAAGACGAATTAACTATACCTACAAACTCATACTCAAAAGATGCTCATGATAAAGTACATTTAGTAAGTGTATACCTCAGGTCATTGGACTTGGTTCAAAATATTTTTATTTCACGCTTTTATTATTTTTAAAAACTCTTCTTTATATTTTTTCTTTTCTGAAAAATATAATAACGCAAATCAAAGTCAATCTGTATGATGAAGAAAAAAATGAAAAATTTATTGACAATAAAAAAATAACTATTGTTTGTTATGACTGGTGAAAATACTTTTATGATATAACAATAACAATAACAATAAACTTTCATGATATAAAAATAAAAACAGACATTAGTTGCGATTTTTTTATGGCTCAGTTACAAGCTAAATACAATATGGTAAGAATATGGACTTAAATAACATAGATTAGTTTATAGAATTTTTTTTTTTACTGTATTCTTGATACTAAGATATAAAAATCCAAATATCTTACTTTAACTACGATTTCTTATCTCATGTACGTATCGTTTATGAATATAAATATATATCGTATACACATGTATGCCTACTACAGTAAGTTATGCTACACCATGCATACAAGGAGAACACAAAAAAATGCCAAATTTTACTGTGCTAGCAGGGTAATCGTCATTCATAAATGGTTTTCCAAGTATATTGTATTTTAGTCTGATAAAAATTACAGCTGTTCGTAAAGACTAGTTTGTATTATTTAATCTACTCAACGAACAACGTCAATCATTTCTTACATGTACAGCATAGTACAAATTGAAAACTGGTGCGGTAGAATCTTCGGGGCTAAGAAGTATTCACAAGCTCAATACATTTATTACTATTTGGTTTTTGAAATATTTACGTGCAAAAGAATTTTTAGTCGACAGCACAGTAAAATTTAACTGTCAATAGAACTATCTTGAATTCATTATTGTTGGATGATCATTGTGTCATCCGCTTACTTTGCTAGCACAGTGGTTTTTATTCGACCAAACTCATGAAATTCAACAGTGCCAACAGTAAAATTTATTGTTTACACAATGATTAGTGACAAAAAACAAAATATTAATATGAATCTAGTTTACCATGTGGAACAGTCATTTTTTGTTTCAATCTTTTTCTTTTAGGTATAAGCATAAGAAATAATTTCTTTTACGCAAGAACTATGACATGCACTCAAGAAATTATTTATCTGCAGCTGATGACGGAAATTTCAGACGAATGTCATCAGTCCATCCCATTTACATTTATATCATCTGTAAAGATAATGTATATGGCTAAAATTATATTCAAAAAAAGATCAGCATAAATATATTGAACAATAGTAATTCATCTTAAAAGTAAAAATCCCGAACGAAACGATTTATTCATCTTTTTTATTATATACGAAGAGCACTTTTAGGCAACCTTCACAGTGATACTCTCATACAACGAAGTTTCTATATCACACATATGCACTAGTGCTCGTGAGGCGTATAGAGGGGCTTATACGTTTCACCATCAGCTCCACATATTAATAACATATTATAGTTGCGTAATATAATTTATGTTGGTTAAGAAAGGGGAGCAAATACAAGAGCTGGATGTTATCAACAGGCCATCCAAATAATTGTATGAAGTGCACGTGCGACGGAATTATGACTGAGAAGGATTCAGTTTGACTTTATATGACTAAATGGGCGAAAATATCTGAAGCGTAATAGGAAGTGATAATTCGTAGATAAGTATGATCTATTTTCATGTTTCAGTTGAACACTAATGGCTTAACTGAGGCTTTGCACTTGAGATTCACGTTTGCTTCATCATAGTTGCTTTATTGTAGTGAAAAATCATTACAACATATAATAGTACGCTTTATTTTTTCAATTTCATATATATATTTAATAATTTATATGTTTTAATAAATTGGTATATATTTGTTTTCCAATCCCACATCAGATGTAATCAGATTTCACGAAGTGTTTTCCTTTAAATTTTATAAAGGCTCCAACTCTCATGACAAAAATAAATTATTTCATTTATCGATATAAAACTACAGACTTTTAATTTTTTTTTTTTGTTAATTTTCATCATAAATTTAATTTTTCATGTGAAATTACTAATATGTTGTAATTTCAGCGTTATAACGAAATAAAAATTATTGGTAACATATTGGAGAAACAAACTAACACAACTAAGCTTGGGTCCAAACTCCGGAAATTCATAGAGTGACGGGAAATTTCTTCTCCATGTGACTATATTCTGAATCATTTATCTTCTTTCACTTTCTGAGGGTTTTCCTTCCGCCTAAATGGTCACTGCTAAGGTTGTTCTCGTATCAGGTACATTATACAAATGCCTGTTCAAGTATCCTGTCCAATCGATTATTAAAGTCATTCGATCATACCAATCAGTCTAGGGGCTAATATCTAAGAACACATAGGAAAGTGTAAAACTTGTTACAACAAACTTTTAATTATTTCAATAACAATAAAATTTTTTGAATAATTGAACATTTAAAATTTATTTTTTTTATTGATAAATTCAGAACTTTAAATATTTATTCGACTTTTGAATTTCATTAAATTAATCATTCAAAAAATTACATTTTTATCGAATATAAAATTTTTAAATGGACACTATATACATGTATATTCAAATTTTTTTTCTTCGAATTATTGTTCATTGTTGATGATAATCGAGTATTGAGGTATGAACCGAACTCATATACATATATATATATATATATATATAACTTCGTATTGAAAGCCGGAGGTGTATTTGATAGAATATTCATTGGACCAGTAGTCAATGTGATCTATCGATTTATTCGTAAAATGACATATATAGATATACATAGATAATAGGATTATAAGAAGAGATGATTGTTATTCAGCGAGAGGTGGTCGAATCGATTATCGAAGACAGGTGGTATTTCCAACTATATCTATGTCCTTTTATTGTAATTTCTTGTCTTCCAGTTTCCATATCAATGAGTACAAGTATCATGCTCCACCAAGCGTTTAAATTGCATTTGATACGACTAAACTTAAAAGACCTTACCTTCTAGCCAAAACCAATATCACCTTAGACGTCTTGAGAAAGCCGAATTTCCATCTATGCATAATATTATTGTCGAGTCCAAATTTCTAAGATAAATATTTTTCTGTATTTTATATCTTTTTTTCACTAACGTACGTTATTTCAAATAGACGAGTCTATTTGAAAATTGCGTCAACTGAAGTTGAATTCACACTGATTGATTAATTAATCAACTAATTAATAATTATAGTCTGACACGATTCAGGAACCATGAGTGCGCGTAGCGTGTTAGATGCTCGCACAAGACACCAGCAGTAATGCAAAGAGCTGATACTCTATAGTATTATAATAACCATCGAGACCAAAAATTTCTGTTCAAAATAAATAAGCATTGTATGATTGGTTGATACCGGGCAAATAAACCAAGATCTCAACAAGTTCAAATTATCAACTTTTTTTTTAAAGTGAAACTTCTTTACGGAGGGTAGCGAAAAAATTCGAGGCCCCACTAGCGTCACGCGCTCTCGTATACTCTTGGTCACACGCTATCGTATACTCTCTGTAACGCTCTCTGGTATACGCTCGGCCACAAGCGGATAAACTCGGAGCGTCAGCTGCTATGTGTGTATGCGTGTGCGACTTTTTTTTTTTATTTAAATATTATTAAACAGTATAACTGATTATTGATCATATTCAATATTATCAATTATTCACAATAGTATTGATATTAATAATAATATCTATAATAATAATATTTTGAATATAAATACTAATAATTATCAATATTTATATATGAATGTTATTGTCAATATTATTATTAATATTATTAATATCACTGATATTATTATAAATCGATAATATTATTGTTTATTATTAATAATAATTATTAATATGGTTGATACCATTGTTATTATT
>MKYW01000229.1:40951-53554 GCA_015776835.1 Aphidius ervi | reverse complement strand
CTTAATAGGGATAGCCTGATCCATTCTGGATCAAGACTTGATCAAAAAAAAAATATTGAATTTATTTTTTTTTCAAATAATTTTTTCTTGATCCAGTCTTGATCCAGAATGGATCAGGCTATCCCTATTAAGGATAATATAGAGATATTCTGATGCTATTCTGACCAGGTAATTTGTAAAATTCATAGAAGCAAACTTGATACTTTTTTCTTTATCCATTTTCCATGATCCAGCTAGCCTTACTCCATCCCTAATAGAGACAGCCTGATTCATTCTTGATCAAGACTTGATCAAGAAAAAAATATTTAAAAAAAAAATAAATTAAATACTTTTACCTTGATCAAGTTCTGATCCAGAATGGATCAGGCTATCTCTGTTAACGATGTAATAGAGATAGACGGATGCTATCTTGATCAGGCCATTCCTACTCTATCTTTAATAGGGATAGCCTGATCCAGGAAATTATTTAAAAATTGAATAAATTTAATACTTTTATCTTGATCAAGTCCTGATCCGGATTTTTTTTTTAATTCTTCTACAAACCCAATTTCAAAATCAACCAACATTAATTCTGGGTTAACACGTGGTTCAGACACCTTTATAAATTGAAGAATTTTGCTATATGTATACAGTATATACCTGAGCAACTTGAGCTTCCTCTGTAACTCCTATTGGTGCTGAAGCTAGGTCGTCAATTGAAACTTCATATGGGTTTTTGAGTGATGTTCTAACCGGAGGTTCATTTAAATTAATATCTGGTGCTTCAACTAAAGGTCCAGCAGATGCTTCAGTGAGAGCTTCAGATTCTTTAACTGAAGCATCATCAAAAGTATCAACTATACCAATAATACCGGCTCCAGATACATCCAATGACTTGAAATAATCGTGATCATCAGATATTGAATTTTAATTATATTATTTTCTATATTTCGTTATGAATTCTTGTGAAATGTTGTGTTATCCGAGTGCATAATTCTGGTTCTTCTAGTCTTCATTGTTGACTGAATCACAATGACTTTCCTCTTTGATAATTCCCCAGACTGAATAGTCTGAGATCTAGAGATCGTGCAGGCCACGCAAATTGACTACCAGCACTAATGAAACGATTGCCAAGCATTTCCTTTAATGAATTTTGAGTAATTCTTGCACTGTGAGCTGAAGCGTTATCATGATGGTACCATAATTGATTAACATCAAGGCCAGCTTCATCTAGATATTGTAGTAATTCTCGCTGTAAAAAATTTACATATCCAACTGAATTAATATTATTAACAAATTTCAAAGGTCTAATGTGAAATCAAAAAAATCATTACATTCATTATTTAGAATAATGTACATATATGACAATTCAATATGAAGAAAATAGCACTTGTATTGAATTATAAAAAAAAATTTAAACAATATAAAAAATGATCAGCATAGCAAGATAAAGCGAATGAATGGGTCAATTGATAAATTAAAAAATAAATGGATGATTGGAACTCAGCAAACGGTCACCAACAATGCCTTGCCACATGTTTAAGCCATTGATCCTGCACCGGATCTTAGCTTCTGTAGCTTGCTACTCCACCATTCACTCTTATCTCTAACAACGCTTAGAGGACAGTTATTTTCATACGCCTTGACCATTGCGTCCCGCAAAAATGTCACCGTGCCTTCGATTTCACTCAGAGTGTTGAACCTCGCCGGGAAAAACTCAATCCTTTTCTCCAGCTCAGCTTCATACGCATGCCAGTCTGCTTTGCGTGGATTACGGAAGGTTTGCGCACCCTCAGCCGCGGTCACTGCAAACCATTCAAACTGAATGTATCGGTGGTCCCACAACGTCGGATCATTGGATACCTTCCAGTTCTCGATTCTACCTGCCACATCTGGAGTGGCCATCATTAGGTCTATCACCAATTTCCTTACACTAGTTAAGAAAGTGGGCTCCTTACCTTGATTGATGACCTCCAGGTTCGTGGCAAATATGAAGTTCAGTAGAGCTCTGCCCCAGTTGTTAATGTCGTTGCTGCCCCATGCGACCTGGTGCGCATTGACATCTCCAGCCAGTACCAGATTCCACTGTCTATTTTTGCAGTCCTCTACGAGGGCTACAACTTCGTTAGAGGGAGGTGGGTGAGATGAATCGTGAGGCATGTAGACAGACGCTACCACCACTGTTCCACCTTCTCCTGATCCAGTCGCAATTTTCACTGCTCCTAGATGCCTCCTACAATGTTCCCTTGAAAGGGACGCATTCACGTCCACTAACTAGAACGCATGCCCTAGGCCTTGAAGCAGTAATATCATAAAATAATTGTCCCCTAGCTAAACCAAGTCCCCTGACGCTACCCTTGAATGCCCAAGGTTCTTGAATCAGTGTGACCAGATCAACTAGTATTGATTAGCTTCATCACGCTTGTCATCATAATTATAACTATCATCATCATCATCATCATAATCATCAACTCCAAAAGCATTTTCATCATCATCTGGATCAACAAAATGATCATCATCATTTTAATCATCAACTCCATACGCAGTATTATCATCATCTCGATCAACACCATTATCATCATCTTGATCAACACCATTATCATCATCATTATCACTCAACCCAAATATTGACTGCTTTTTTTTCTATTTTTTTTTTTTTTTTGCTATNTTTTTTTTTTTTTTTTTTTGAATAACTTTTCACTATGCGCAATAAAAGTAATTTTAGCAGCTCTGTCAACCAATAAACGATTTCTTCTTCGAGAGTGAACCCAACCATGAGTATTAAAAGTATTTTTAGTAAAAGCTGTTGTACTATTTTAAGAAAATATAGTTTCACATATTGTACTTAGTGAACTTACAGGAGCCCATGAAGTCCACCACTCAAATGGACTTCAAAGATTACTTCTAATAAGTATGTCGCTTTTGGACCAAATCCCTATTTTATCCAGATAATTACGCAGCTCTATTGTAAAAATTTCAATATTTAAATTGAAATGTTCAGCCAACTGATGATTATAACCTGTTAATAAATCGACTTCTTCTGGTTCCAAATTTTTTCTTCTAAATACCGGATCTAACATATTTGCAGCATAGTGAACAGGATGAAGAGTCAGTGCTCAACGATTTTCAAATTTTTTATAATGAATTCATTTTTCCCGCCATCTAGCACATTGATACCAGGTGTTTTCACATGTTTCATTGAATGACATTGAATTTCATAAAAACACTGATACTAAACTCAAAATTGGTTTATCACCTTCAAGTTTTGATATCCAGTCATGTATCGGTTTAAGTATCACAGTGATGGTTGATAATTTAAACCAAAATATTTCAGGATGCTCAATGATAATTTTTTATGTTGAAAGTTTCATTTAGATAGCTCGATACGTAAAGGTAATATAAGTGATGGACAAATAGCTCCAAAATATTCAATCCATAAAGGATTTTTAGTGCGTGTCAATGGCAAACCAGAAGCATGAATGGCTTTTGCCATAAGTATATCAAAATGTTGTTGATCTTTTCAAGCTACTGTATCAAAATAATTTTCAACAGTTGTTTTGGCTCGTTTTGAATGGTGATGATGATCATCCATTAAATCCTCAATAAAGATAGTCTGATCGGTTCTGGATCAAGACTTGATTAAGGTAATAGTATTGAACTTATTTTTTTCTTGATCAAGTCTTGATTCAGAATGAATCAGGCTCTTCTTATTAAAGATGTGGTGAATCTAGTCGGATCCAAAATATATGAAGATATATGGCAATGTATTAAATTTATTTCTATAAATTTTACACATTGCCCAGTCAGGATAGCATTAGGGTATCTCTACTTCATCCTTAATATGGATAGCCTGGTCGTTCTGCATCTGTATTTCTATTGAATATTTATTGAACTAAGCCCCATGGCTTCATTTTGGAAATAGCGAACTTGCCGCCATTTGGAAATAGCGAACTATGAATGATGAAGCTGGTGGAGAGTCTATACGTGCACCGATGGACCAACATTCAATGCTTATGGTTTATTTTGCTTTGAATCAACGTGATCCGATAGCTAAAACATTAACATATGCAGAAATCTCTGAACATGTGTCTAATATGAATATGTATTTGAAAATAGATCCAGTTCATATCCATCATCATGGCAAATACGTGAAAAACATTTCAACGTTATTGGGAAAATGTATTCTATTAGCCCCAGTCCCGTGAAAGAAATCCTTTAACTCACGAATTTTCTTTTCTCCCATCTAATTATCATGGGAAATTTTTTTTTTAACTGAAAAAATTATATCTCAAAAACTAGATATTATTTTTGAATTCTGTAGAGGCAATTGAAAGGTGAGATTAGGACGGACAAAAATCGTCAGTAAAATATTTCGTTCAAAATTTTAAACTATTCTTTCTCTAACTGAAAACATGAGAACTTTGCCAGAAAAAGTAGAGTTTGCAAAATATTTGCTAGATGTTGGCCATGGAACTTTGAATGATAATACTGAAAATATAGAAATTTTCTACCAGTGTTTAGCTAATAACAATAATGATATAGTACAGACTATTTTCAAAGATTTAATTAATAATTGCAATTGAACCAGAACTCGGAAAAAATTTATATGGGTATGAATAGTACACAAAATTATGATAATAGTGATCTTGAAGATGTTTTATTACTAGAGTATCTAAATAATTTAAATCCTCTAAATTTTCCACTATATAAATTAAAATCAAGATTAAATTGTATTGTTATGCTTATTCGAAATCTCAGTCCCGGCGAAGGTTTGTGTAATTTGACAAGATTACAAATACTAGATCTTTTAAATAATCTTTTTGGATGCCGTATTTTAACTGGAGAAAGGTCAAATAATATCGTGTTCATACATCGTATTACACTATATTGTGAAGGTGTCTATCCTTTCACTTTCAAACGTAAGCAATTTCCTATTAAGGTTGCATGACTATCAATGAGTCAAAGACAAACGTTTGATATAATAGGAGTTGACCTTAGAAAAGATGTATTCAATCATGGATAATTATACGTGCATGATCATGGCATTCGTTACGAATATTTTTAGGAGAACAACAAGAAGATAATATCGTTAAAAATCATGTGTTCAAACAAAATATTCAATTGAATGAATATTCCGAAGTAAAAAAATCAAACAAAAAAAATTTCTCCTCTTTTTTTTTTTTTTTTTTTTTGAAGTGAAACTTCTTTACGGAGGGTAGCGACAAAATTTGAGGCCCTGCTGAGCTTCACACACTCTATCACACGCCCGGTCACACGCTCGGTCACAATGTTTTTATTTAAATATTGTTAAACAGTATAACTGAGTATTGATCATATTCAAAATATTAAGTTTGATGATATTATCAATATTATATCGTAATTAATATTATTATTATTATTAATACCATTGATATTATAAATTTTTAATATTATTAAAACTATTATTAATATTATTATTTATTAAATTATTGTTGTTAATATTATTCATACTATAAATATATATAAATGATGATAATTATAACACCAATAATTTTGATTATTTTATCAATTATTCACAATAGTATTGATATTAATAATAATATCATTAATAATAATGTTTTAAATATAAATACTAATAATTATCAATATTTATATATGAATGTTATTGTCAATATTATAATTAATATTATTAATATCACCGATATTATTAGAAATCGATAATATTATTGTTATTATTATTAATATTATATTGATATTATTATTATCGATGATATTTTTAAAATTATTGTTATTTTATTTATACTATGCAAATTTATAGATTTTCAGGTTTTTCATCTAATTTTAAGACTCAAAAAAAAGAAGGGAAAAGGGCGTAACAACCTTTGATAAAGGATAAAGGGCGAATGTCCAAGGATTTACGACATTTTTCCGTTATCAAAATAATTTTTGATAAAAGATGGAGGACGTATTTCCAATTTTATTTGAAATTTATTTAATGGCAGGATTTTTTCAATTATTGATTGTTTACTGATAATTATAAATGATTTATTATTATTGGGGAAAACATAAAAATAATAACGAATCTTCATCTTTTATTAAAAATCATTTTGGTAATCGAGAGAAAGGCTTGAACATACGCCCTTCATCATTTATCAAAGGTTGTTACGCCCTTCTTCCTTTTTTATAGGGCTTGGAATTGACTGATGAAAAACCCGAAAATTTATAAATTTGCACTTACGCCCTTCTTCCATAAATGTGACGATATTAATAATAAAATTTATTATTATTATTATTATTATTATTATTATTATTATTATTATTATTATTATTATTATTATTATTATTATTATTATTATTATTATTATTATTATTATTATTATTATTATTATTATTATTATTATTATTATTATTATTATTATTATTATTATTATTATTATTATTATTATTATTATTATTATTATTATTATTATTATTATTATTATTATTATTATTATTATTATTATTATTATTATTATTATTATTATTATTATTATTATTATTATTATTATTATTATTATTATTATTATTATTATTATTATTATTATTATTATTATTATTATTATTATTATTATTATTATTATTATTATTATTATTATTATTATTATTATTATTATTATTATTATTATTATTATTATTATTATTATTATTATTATTATTATTATTATTATTATTATTATTATTATTATTATTATTATTATTATTATTATTATTATTATTATTATTATTATTATTATTATTATTATTATTATTATTATTATTATTATTATTATTATTATTATTATTATTATTATTATTATTATTATTATTATTATTATTATTATTATTATTATTATTATTATTATTATTATTATTATTATTATTATTATTATTATTATTATTATTATTATTATTATTATTATTATTATTATTATTATTATTATTATTATTATTATTATTATTATTATTATTATTATTATTATTATTATTATTATTATTATTATTATTATTATTATTATTATTATTATTATTATTATTATTATTATTATTATTATTATTATTATTATTATTATTATTATTATTATTATTATTATTATTATTATTATTATTATTATTATTATTATTATTATTATTATTATTATTATTATTATTATTATTATTATTATTATTATTATTATTATTATTATTATTATTATTATTATTATTATTATTATTATTATTATTATTATTATTATTATTATTATTATTATTATTATTATTATTATTATTATTATTATTATTATTATTATTATTATTATTATTATTATTATTATTATTATTATTATTATTATTATTATTATTATTATTATTATTATTATTATTATTATTATTATTATTATTATTATTATTATTATTATTATTATTATTATTATTATTATTATTATTATTATTATTATTATTATTATTATTATTATTATTATTATTATTATTATTATTATTATTATTATTATTATTATTATTATTATTATTATTATTATTATTATTATTATTATTATTATTATTATTATTATTATTATTATTATTATTATTATTATTATTATTATTATTATTATTATTATTATTATTATTATTATTATTATTATTATTATTATTATTATTATTATTATTATTATTATTATTATTATTATTATTATTATTATTATTATTATTATTATTATTATTATTATTATTATTATTATTATTATTATTATTATTATTATTATTATTATTATTATTATTATTATTATTATTATTATTATTATTATTATTATTATTATTATTATTATTATTATTATTATTATTATTATTATTATTATTATTATTATTATTATTATTATTATTATTATTATTATTATTATTATTATTATTATTATTATTATTATTATTATTATTATTATTATTATTATTATTATTATTATTATTATTATTATTATTATTATTATTATTATNCCCCCCCCTCCCCCCTTCCCATAAATTGATTTTATTCAAAAATTTCCTTGAATTTAAAAAAAAAAAGCAAACACAATACTTTCATCAGGATTTGAACCCGGGCCCTTCTGGTGGGGAGGTAAGTACTTTACCTCGAAGCCACAAATCTTATGATATATGTTTATAAAAATATACATAAGAATATGACTTTTCTCAATTCTTTTACTTTGCGGTTTTATCTTCCTTTTTCATAAAAATATAAACGAAGAGATGTTGAAATAATAATTTTATATATTTGAATAAAAGTCAGTAATAGAATTGTGCCTAAAACAGCAAAGTAATAGAATTTCGAATAGTCAAATTCTTATGTTTATTTTTATAAATATATATCGTAAGATTTGTTGCTTCGAGGTAAAGTACTTGACTCCCAACCAGAAGGGCCCGGGTTCAAATCCTGGTGAAAGTATTGTGTTTGATTTTTTCTTCTTAAATTCAAGGAAATTTTTAAATAAATTCAATTTATGGGAGGGGAGGAGGGGGGAGGGGGGAATATGATGAAAAATTTTATATTATTTATATAAAAAATATATATAATTTTATATAAATTATTATATATAATCGTTATATATAAATTTTATATAATTTATATACACGATTTCGCCTAATTTTTTATATAAAGTATATATAATTGATATATATAATTATTATATATAAAGTATATATTTTTTTTCCGTGTGAGTACCAGGCGTGATAGAGCCTGCTTCGGCCATCTAGATCAAACTGACGCACATTGGATCATTGACACTTACTTTGTTACCTAAAAAGGTAATACTGTGACTGGAAAAGTTCAAGATTCGTTCGTTAATATGAAACGCAAACTTGCACTGTCGGAAGGAACAGGCAAAAAATGTAAAATATCGGAAAAAATCCATGGAATCATTAGTAAATGGCTCAAATTGTCAGGTGAAGATAGTATTGAAATTAGTGTTAATCAGTTAAAGTATGGTAATGGTGTTCTAGAAGTTGAACTATCATTGCAATCAGTCTTTTTCATTTAGAATACAATGGATGTCATTGAATAAGTGCAAAACTGTATTAATTGCATCGACCACGTTTGAAATCAATAATTCTTTATTTTTAGTGTAAGCTTTTGGCTGGCAATAAATTTCAAAATTCATAAAAAAAACATTAATACGGAAAATTATGAAACTTATATTTTTATTTTTATACAAAATAAGTAATAAACATTATTGATCAATGAACTTTATTATTATTGTTTTTTATATGTATAGTACCGTAACCATGGCACTTAGAACTTTTATTCACTTGTATTGTACGAAATTATTTCAGATAATAGTTTGATAAAAAACTTGTATTAATATGTAAATTCAAACTTTTCGTATTTTATTCTATAGATATGTCTTTTAGAGTACTTAATGTGTAGTCGTTTATTGAAATAGTTTTAAAGTGTATAACTAAAAAAACGATTACAATTGTTTTAAAAGTGAAATAGTATATTAAGGTCAATAGTTGAAGTTATATTTTAATCAGACTGAATGTGTTATTGGGGACTTACAATTTTTGTAAAGGATTGTTAGTTGGTTGGAAGAGGGTCAAATATCAATTTTTTTTTTTTTTTTCAAGTCAAATACATAGGTCGTGTGTCCGTACCACATAATGTGCCTTAGGGGCTGGAACGAAGCCAAACTTTCAGCTTCAACCGTAACCCTTAAGGGTCACACTGAAAATGTCAGTATGTGGTGGTTCACATATTTCTAAAACTAAAGATACCACAAAGTTCATATAGTTATTCAAAAGCTTGCAGCTTTTCTTCTCACGTTTCGACAATACTGTTGCAAAGAAAAATAAAATAAAATATAAAAATGTAAGAGTGAGGAGAATAAGTTCAATGGGCCATCTACGTGTTCGTACATTTCCACGTACAGTCGTGCGTTACATCCTTAGCACCATACCACTCATCCAGACGCCATATAATCGTCCTAAGCGTACTTAAACGCGAGTTACGATGGTCTTGTATTTTCTGCAACGGTCGGTAATAATCCACTTTTTTTCCATTTACTTTCTCAGAAATATCCGGCTTCTTGAGTCTCCATTTCTTTTCTTGCTCAGTCCTTAGCCCTACAGTTTTGCCACGGAAACCTCTGACTAGTTGTGTCTCAAGTACGCTACTTTGCACTTAAAGTTCACGTGACTTGTAAAAATTTCTTAATTAAATTATCTATTAAGTGAATCTATAGTACAATAACAATATTTTTCAGAAAAAAAACAACTAATCATGGCTATAATACATATAATAAGGGATTTGAAAAATCTAAAGATGAAAGTGTGTACTTTAATTTTTTTTCATTGTTTTGAAAAAATTTTAATATTTATTATTGAAAAAAAGTTTTAATGAATAAATAACTTTTCTCTCATAAAATATTGATGTATTTTTTATGAAATAATAATAATAATAATAATGATATTCAATTTATTAATTATAAAAATAAAAAAAAATTTAAAAAAAATTGGTTCTCTTCATCAAAATTTGTATTATATTTATTTGTATTTTTCAGGTTTTTTTCAGGTATAATTTAAGTTAATAAATAAAAAGTTAATAAATTTAATGTAAAAAAATTAGTTTTTTAATGAATTTATAATGTTATAAAAGTATACTCTAATTTTTTTTTATTTAAATTTATTAACCTTTTTTATTATTAATTGTTATTGAAATAATTGTTTTTTTTTTTCATAAATAATTTTCACTACTGAAATGCGCATTAGTTATTAACCAGACAGCTGTTGGCAATTTGGTACTCATATTGAAAGATCCCATATCTTCCGAATGACGTTCGGTTTTGCATGGAAGAAAGGTAAAATTTACTGTGCTGGCACAAAAAAATTTATTCCACTGTACTACAATAATTGTTAGAAGATCAAAAAATATTGTTGGACAGTGAAAACTGTTGTGCTGTTTAATAAAAATTATTCAACTACAAATAAAATTTTTTTTACCACTAACAAAAATTATAATACATACAATAAAAATTGTAGGTTCAGTAAAAATTGTTGTTGTTCTGTTTGACAATTTTTGTACAACTCATAATAAAATATGTTAAAAAAAAAACAAATATTAATATAATTAATATAATTATTATAAACTTAACAATTCTTACGAGAATTCAGTTTGGCCACCTTTTTACTGTGCCAGCACAATAATTTTTATTGGAAACTTCTCTCCGTGTATCTCTCAATTGGTAATTTTTTTTTTCTATAATAATCAATCATTTTTAGTTCACTAAAAATTCAAGATGTAGAGGGGGAAAAATGAGTTATATATACACTGAGAGAAAAAAACATTTATTTTCACGTGATATCAAGTTTTACCGGACCCTATAGCCAACCCGAATGAAAACACATTGTTTTTTTATTTATTTTCACGTGATATTGAAGTGAAAAAAGCGTTAAAAACCTTTCACGTGAATTCCAAGTTTTATTCCCGAGATGTCAAATTATAATAACTTGGTAATCACGTGAAAGATGCTTGATTTCAGTAGTTCAGTTAAAATCCTGCACAATTCACGTTAAATTGAAATATTTTCACTGAACGATCACGTGAATTTAGAAACCCACGTTTTTCAAACAAGATAAAATATTTATATTCACGTGATCATCCAGTGAAAATAAAATCAAATACGATCGTAAAAAATTTAGGTCTCAAAAAAATAAACAAATGGAAACAAAGTATTCTCAACATTTCTACTTCTCCGTCAGTTATTGATTCTTTTTTTTTTTTTTTCGTTGATCTTGTACATTAATTCCTTAGCCACATCGTTTCCTTAGCTACTATTTTTCCTTGGGATTTTTATTTATTTAATAAATAAAATACATGTAATTTTTTTTTTGAAGTAAAAATGTCCAAGGAAAAGCAGTAGCTAAGGAAAGGATGTGGCTGAGGAATAAATGTTGCTCAAAACATAATTTTTCTGGCCACCGTAATTCCTGAGCTACATTTTCTCCTTAGCTACTGCTTTCCTTTGGACATTTTCATTGTTAAATAATAAAATTACATGTATTTTATTTATCACAACAAAAAAAAAAAACAGTTTTTTTCTACAAAAAAGAGTCAAGTGTTCGAAATTGTCACTATAATTGTAAGTATATTAATTTAGATATGACACTAAAAATTCAAGAAAGAAATATATTTTTGACGCATGTAATTAAGTCTAAACTATTGAAAAAAAAAAAAAATTTAAACTTGACCCCACCTAGTTTTTCCCAAACAAGATTTCAGTATTCAAGACATATATTTTACATCAGGTGGGGTCAAATTAAAATTTTTTTTTTTTTTTTCAATAGTTTAGACTTAATTACATGCGTCAAAAATATATTTCTTTCTTGAATTTTTAGTGTCATATCTAAATTAATATACTTACAATTATAGTGACAATTTCGAACACTTGACTCTTTTTTGTAGAAAAAAACTGTTTTTTTTTTTTGTTGTGATAAATAAAATACATGTAATTTTATTATTTAACAATGAAAATGTCCAAAGGAAAGCAGTAGCTAAGGAGAAAATGTAGCTCAGGAATTACGGTGGCCAGAAAAATTATGTTTTGAGCAACATTTATTCCTCAGCCACATCCTTTCCTTAGCTACTGCTTTTCCTTGGACATTTTTACT
>MKYW01000229.1:12857-36592 GCA_015776835.1 Aphidius ervi | reverse complement strand
ATAATTTTTTTAAAAGTTGTCGAAATTCAGCGGCAGATAGCAGCACGAAATTTTAGTGATTTTCCTATAATTCCTTAATGTTCCCTATACAAAAGCATATGAGTGTAAAAACTGAATGACAGGTGGAGACACTGTTTATTGACAATAAAAGCATTGTCTTTTTTATCATAAATGATTGTAAGGTTAAGAATTTACTTATTTAATTTTATACCTATTGTGTGAATAATATTGGACCAAAAATGATGTACTCAAACGTGCCATCCCACCGGAGTTTTGGAAATTTTCAATTTCCAATTGGTAAAAGACTAAAGGTCGTCCGTTAATGCATTTTCTTAATTAATTTAATTAAAATATTAATTTACTTTTAAAATAATTACTTAAATTATAAAAAAAAAAAAACAAGTGGATCATTATTTATCATTGAGCGAAATTAAGCAAAAATAAAGCTATATATAATAATAGAGTAGGTCAAAAGCTCACAAGGCTTGCATTAGTTTTAAGTTAATTAAATTTTACAATGTATAGCTTTTGTGTAATGTTTGCTTCTGTATATATATAAAGTCAGTTTGTATATTAAACGTGTATATAAATGTAAAGAATAATTATTGTCTAAAACGATGTCATCGTCTGTAGCACTTTGGTTATGATCAAAGTGATTCAGTTCAGTGTGAATGAAATTTATGTTACAAGTCAATTATTAAAAAAAGATTGGAGCAGATGAAAACTGTTGAGTTGTAAGATGTTGAGAACACGGAATATCCGTAAGTTAGTTCAATTTTAAATATATCATATAATACTGTTTATATAATTTATACAAATTTTATATTTTTTAAATGGATATCCCATATGAAATAAAGAAATATAGAAATTATAAAATAAATTTGCGCAACTCTAAATACATAATGTATAATTTTTATTCGTTTGTTCAATATGAATTGAATCATATTTTGAATACAATTCAAATTGACTTTCAATAGAACATTTATTTATAGGTTTTTTCTACTTGGAGTTATTAGAATCAGGTACGAAAATCATTGAATCATTGTAATAATCCAACTAGATGTTTTTACAAGAAAATTAAAAAAAAAAAACAGAAATTCTTAATCGAAGGAGCAATCGCAGCTGAACAGAGATAAACAAAAAAAAAATTGATTTTTATTATATTAAGTTCTATTTGAAATGCGTGAGTTTAACTTTCTGATTGACTAAATCTAATAAATTACAGAGTCATTTATACATATATAAAAAAACAAAATATCAATACTTTTACATTGTAATACTAAAATGACGAGTGATGAATCAAATTTATGAAATCTTCTAACTACACGCGATAACCACTATGATGTTATCTCGGTTGAATAAAAAACAAAAGAAAAAGAATTGAAACAAAAATAAGAATTTTTTTTTGGTCTTTTAGTAGCAGCAAATACTGGGTTTGATAAATTGGAATGCTGTCAGCAAAAAGACAATGAAATGACAAATCAAAAACTAGTCTTGGTGGCTTTACTACTAGTGAATTACTTTTCTCTACTCATATATTTGAACAAAAATGTAAAAACAAAAAAAATTTCAAAACTAGTGAGATTACTTTTTGCCGTGTTTAAATTTTCATTGATCAAATGAATGATAATATTTAATAATTTTCATATTTCTTGTTGTTTTTTATTGATAGTTTTTTTTAACTTTAAAATATCTGAGAATATATGTATATAATATAAGGATACATAAAATATTATTTATTACAACGCCAAACTATGCTTATCTGTTTATACGATTCCCCATGTCGAATAATAATATCGAAATTTTATTCGTATTTGCCCTACATTCGTATACTGAATATCCTTTTATTTTTTGCATATACATTTATAGTTTGATGCCACATGTGTATTTTATACATTTTTTGCTCACGCATGTATTTTTTGTTGTGTATGTGAATAATATATTAAGTGTAAGTAGCACAGTTTTGTCATTGGGGTTGAATTAAGTCACTCTAAGAAGATTATTTTGATAAATATTTTTAGTTTTTTTTTTTGATCTTTTTGGATATATTTGAATTATTTATTATACTAATTTGAATAATTTATTATTATCTTCAAGGAAAATAATTTTCAATTCTATTTTTGAAAGCTTCTATATTTTCGATAAGTAAATAAAAATAAATTAGAAAAAAATTTATGAATTATAAATCTATCTAAAGTAAAAATGTATAAAAACACAAAATTTTAACATGGTAAAATAAGTAAAAAGAAAATGAAAAAATTTAACTTCAATCCCTTGAGTAGCATTAAAAAATATGAAAATAAAAAATATATTTTGAAAAAAATAAATGTAATACTAGTTCCGTAATTCAAATGGATATATCTTTATGTTGAGAGCTTTTATCCAAGTGAAATATAGAACGTTGTATAATGCAACCACAGTATACATATATTCATTATAAATTCGAAATTTCTGTGGTTAATGCACTCTCCATAATGATCCTACATGATCCTATTTAGTGTCATTAATGGGTTTCAACACTCGAACTATTAGAATATACAAATATGAATGTTAGAGAGGTCGTTTAATAATTATCATATTATATTAGATAATGAGTTATTGGCTGGGCTTATTTAATAATTATCTTGCAATGTTAGTAAAAAAAAAATTGAAACTAAATAATAAAATCATTTGGATATCACTCTTTTATTTTTTATAGAGTATTTACGACAACGAAGTACGAAACACGTAATGAATGGCACAAAAATTTAACGCGAAACATTCAAATGTTTTTTCGTTATTATATATACTTGTTCGTCTGCCTCTGCAAATATTCAATTAGTATTAAATTAATAATACATATATTCAGACTCTATGATATTTTCGTTTTTAAACACAAAAGCTTATTAATAATTGATTTTTTCAATCAATTGATATTTAAATTTAGAAAAACAAAAATGATAAATGAATTTTCAAAAATATTTCATCGCTGTAGGGTTAAAAGAATAGAATAACATTAAAATTATTCGTGTATTCATATGAAATACTATAATTAATTATGATTTCAATTATGAAAGCTTGACAGTACTAACAAATTATGCAGATTGTTTAATATCCAAGCAATAATCATTTGAATAATTTCATTTATATGAAATTAACGTGAAATGACTTCTAGCATAGCCAGCCGTTATTTTGTATAATAATAAAAATAGTAATTTATATAATTAAATTATAAACACTTAAATTTGTTAATTTATTAATTTATTAATAAAATTCTATAGATATACAAATTTATAAATAATAAACAAAATTACTCCTGTCTAAATTTATCGAAATTTTCTTTCTTTTCTCACAATCATAATATACCCGGGTGGAAATTTAGTTAAGGTTCTGATCAGAGCCGGATCAGGGAACCTGATTTCAAATCAGAACCGGATCAGGAATCCTGTTCAGGAATGGATCAGAATGTAACGCTCTTTTTTAGGATTCTGATCAGAACCGGATCAGGTAACCTGGCCAGATTGTAAGGTAAGAGCCAGGATACTTGATCAGGAATGGATAGGGGTGCCTGTTAAGAATACGACCAGGCTTCCTGTTCAAGAATGGATAAGGATGCCTGATCTGAAACTGATCGAGTATATTAAAAAAAAAAATTTTTTATTCATTAAGTGTTATTGTTTGTTGTGTTCGTTAATCGGAATATCATTTGTTATAACACTGTTGTTGATAAAACGAAGTATTTTTATATATCTAACATATCCAAAATTAACTACCATCAGTAGGACGCGATCTCGGGACGTTCGGATTACAATTACGGGCGTTGGTACGCTCGGCCATACCGTCTATCGATGACAGCTTGTGATTTTTCGCTTTCATAAATTAGATCAGCTAAAAAAAACTTAAATTACAATTTGCGACGTAAACTAAAGAAGAATAAAATATAACAATTTAATAATATCGGAAGAGATATTCTAAATATTAATATTGATATAAATAATAATAATAAAATAATAATAATAATTGATTATCCTTAATAATATTCTCGTCAGAATCTGTTCAGGAAACCTTATTCAGGATACGTCAAGGTGTCCTGCTTCTTTCCTGAACAGGAAAACTGGTTCCTATCTAATTAGCCTAAATTTGATGGAATTAGAATAAGCTGTTATTCAAATTTATCAAATTAATTGAATTTTTTTATTCAGTTTTCCGATCCCATCTAATTAGCCTAAGTTTGATGGAATTCGAATAAGCTGTTATACTTATTCTATTGGAGTTTTTTTGGAGAATATTGGAGTGAAGTTAATTTTCTTTGGGAGTTAATAGTTTAATTAATATCAATTAATTAAGATTTAGGGGTGCAGGCAGCCTGAACTTTTTTATTTTTCAACTTATTTAGGTTTTTTTTTTTGCAATCGATAGATAATTCTTTGGAGAATTATAATATGCAAAAAAATCCTATTGGGAGTTATTCAATTTATTATTAAAAAATATTATAACTTTTCAATTGTTGCTATGCGCTGATCAATCTTTTTTGTCCATTGCGCATCCCTTCTCACAAATCTCATACATCGACAAAGTGACAGCGTTATTTTATAATTACTCCAAATTACTCCGAAATGTTTATTTATGATAAAAAAAGTTTTTGATCATTAATTTATTGTTTTATAATTTAATCTTTAAAAACCAGGAGTATGATAGAGATTAGAGTGCATGGAGGGAAAATTTAGAGTAGGGATGCGCAATGGACCGAAATGATAAATCAGCTCATAACAACAATTTAAAAGTTATAATATTTTTTAATAATAAATTGAAGAACTCCCAATAAGATTTTTTTGCATATTATCATTCTCCAAAGAATTATCTATCGATTGCAAAAAAAAAAACCTAAATAAGTTGAAAAATAAAAAAGTTCAGGCTGCCTGCACCCCTAAATCTTAATTAATTAATATTAATTAAACTATTAACTCCCAAAGAAAATTAACTTCACTTTATTATTCTCCGAAAAAACTCCAATAGAATAAGTATAACAGCTTATTCGAATTACATCAAACTTAGGCTAATAAGATGGGATCGGAAAACTGAATAAAAAAATTCAATTAATTTGATAAATTTTTCCTGATAATATTCTTGTCAGAATCTGTTCAGGAAACCTTATTCAGGATACGTCAAGGTTTCCTGCTCCTTTCCTGAACAGGAAAACTGAATAAACAAATTCAATTTATTTTGTAAATTTTTCTGATAATATTCTGGTCAGAATCTGTTCAGGAAACCTTATTCAGGATACGTCAAGGTTTCCTGCTCCTTTCCTGAACAGGAAAACTGAATAAAAAAATTCAATTTATTTTGTAAATTTTTTCTGATAATATTCTTGTCAGAATCTGTTCAGGAAACCTTATTCAGAATACGTTAAGGTTTCCTGTTCCTTTTCTGTACAGGATTGGATAAGGTTATCTGACTTAAGGATATCGTAAGGTGTCCTGACCAGGTTCGGGTCAGGAATGAGTCAGGTTCCCTGAATAAGGAATCCTGATCCGTTTCTGATCAGGGTTTGAGGACAAATAGGGCATCCTGAAAATTTTTTCACTCGGGTACAAGCATTTTTTACCAACAAATGGACCGTTAAATGTTTTATGATACAATAAAATAAAAAAAAATCCCTGTTTTTTTTTTCTTTTTTTCGACCCTCGTTTTTCATTCACCACCCTTCTCAACAAGATTATGCTTCATTGCTTTTCTCAGACCTTTGAAACAGTGTAGCATTTATTTTTTTTTTTATCAGATAAATATATATTTATGTTTGTAGAAATTGGCTGTAAAAAAATATATCAATCTAAATAGTCGTTGAACACTCTCATAACAATCAAAACAATAATCTTTATATTTCATTAAAAAAAAGCATCGAGCGTTGTTGTTGAATTTCTCATTTTTTGAATGAAAAACTTGACGTTTTTGTAGTTAAGGATAAGCCGTTTTTTGAAATAAAAAGCAATTAAAATTTGAAAAAAAGGGTATAAATATTACATTAGATCAAAGTTTAAAATACATTGAACAATTTGGAGCTCCCACGTATTGAATTTGTCTACGAAAAAAAAACAGTCATCTTGCAACCAAAAAAAGCGTATTTTCATTATCTACATGTTGTATCTTTTCTTTTTTCAAAAATAATTATTTATGCTGTAAATGCCAAAACCGTAAAATCTTTCATTCTGTCTTTTTTTCAACAAGGTCTACCTTGTGGGTCCACTCACAAAAAAAAAAAAATAAACTAAGGCAGTTTTATAACCCCTCATAATGTATCATGAATTGATTAGTTAATTTTGATATAATCAAATTAAGAAAATGAGTCATCTAGTTCATCAAATATATATGTACTAAACTTTTAAATATATCTTTACTATACTTTTTGTGAGTTGGTTCTTTATTTTTAGATAACAAGAAGGTTTCTTTTTTCGCTTGACATGCTGAAATATGACCCATGTATCTTGTTGTCATTGATGCATCTATAATTTTACATTATTTATAATTAACATTTTAATGTCTATCGTGTAAAATTCAATAACTATATACTTGCTTAATTATAATAATAATGTTAATAAAATTTAGTGGCTCCGTGACGACATGAATCAGAGCATCACGCCACTTTTAATATTGTCATCATCAATGACAACAGTAACTAGACCATGTAACTTTGATATCCGTTGTATAACTTTACACTTGTTGTTTTGATAGACATATATATATATAAAGACAGAATAAATTATGTATTATAGTGTATAGAAATATATTGATATTATTTTACCACTGACAAGTACATATCTATTAATTTTACTAGTTCAAAATCATTTCGAATTACATTCCACAATACTAAACCTCTACTTTGAACGCATTTTCCAAGTATTCACGAATGCAATTTCATCACTGGACAGAGTGAGGATGCCTTGAGGCAGGATCCCACAAACTCATACCACGGAGCTTTAGTCAGTTTAATTATATATATTTGTCTATCTCACTTTCCCTAGTGATTTCTCAATCCTCAAGTGATTGTGAATCACTATATGTATATACAATTCCAATCACCAAACTATTTGAATAATTCTATCTTAATACTTATCTCATGAGGCATTATAATGCAAATGCAACGAACAAAAAAGAAAAAAAAATAGGTGGTCTAATATATATTTGACTTCATTTCGTTTTCATATACTAAAATTATTTAATGTATTTAGTAGCCCCTAATTTTTCACACATCAGTTGGACAATTGAAAAATTCTTATCAATATGTTAAAACAACTATCAGATAATAAATAACTTTGAATGATCCTTTAAATAAATTTTAATAAAATATGTAACAATTTTACAAACATAATCTTAAATATTTGATTACGTTAAGACAATTCAAATATGGTTGAGCTTGACTGTTCAATAATTAAATATTTACATAAACACACAATAAAAAAATATTATGACTCAGAGAAATATTTGCATTTATTTTTTAATGTCAATGTAATTTGCACTTTATCTGGAAATAAAAAAAAAGTAATTGTTCACATTGGCTAACAATTACATAGCCATTGTTTGCACAGAGTCTAATCTACAAATTGCTTTACAAATAGACTATTATTAAACAATATATATACCATTTCACTTGTCCATACTTATTTCATTTCTGACAAATAAAAATTATTTTTATTTCTTGTAGCATTTTACATAGTATATAATTTTCAAATTGGATCAATTTATATTGTTTATGATTATCATGTAGTAAATCATTGAATTAATACTCACTTTATTCTGTAAAAAAATACGCATAAATAAGTAGAGTATAAATTAACGAATGAATAAACTTTGGATATTATTATTCTTCCACAAATATCAAAATCCACTGATGGATATATATTTGTTTTTTTTATCGCTTCGCTCTAGAATTTGTAAATGATGAAATCATTTGAACTGATAAAATATGTATCAGGATAAACCTCAATAAATAAATAAATTAATTAGCAATTATTTTTTCTTTTTGATAATAATTTTTCAAATCAAGCAACTACTATTATAATTAATATGTGAAATGGAAATATAACACATTAATTATAATAGATGCATCTTTAATTTTTAATAGTTTAAACTTTTTTTTTATTTATCATTTTTTATCAGCATTACCACAATATACGAATTGTACTAACTTAAGATTTTATTTACTAATGTAGTGTTCTATATCAGTGATGAATACCTGCTCAATAAGTTTATTAATAATTTAAATTAACATAAATTTAACAGTAAGACTTAGAATAAAATGGCTTCTGAGTATAAATATTATTTTTAATTTTTTTTTTTTTTTTGTTAATTCACTATTTCAAACATTAACACAGAGCTAGGTTTTAGAGAAATGTAAACTGACAGTATATGAGTTTGCCTGTGTATACATATACGTAAGATATATATTACGTATGCAAACTGTATATGTCATTTGTTAAGGATAATGTCGGGCTGAAAGTGAGACCGAGATATATTTAGAGAAATAGAGTTAAAATGTGCTTTCACGTATTTGAGTACATAACACACTTATACATATGTCTTTGCTTCTGTATATGTATTTTGTTGGAAAGCGTACATTATTTACATTCGTAGTGAGTGGTCTTTCTCATTGCCCGAGAGACGCATTTGCACTAGAGTCCATTATTACTCTGTCGTGGATTATTTTGACAGCTTAACACTTGCTAGTTAAGTAAATCCTGTCTCTCGTGTATTGTACCAAAAATATAAATATTCAACTATATTTATTAGTAGTTTTTTTTTTTTTTAATTAATTATTGTACCATTAAAAATTATCCTTATTCATCTATCATCATATATTTATTATATCTACTATCCGTGGGAAATATGATCATATAAAAAATAAATTTATATTCTCACAGCTTGGTTTTAAAATAGGGCATGAATACAAGTATGTTTCTCTGGGGATTTAAGATATATGACGATATATATATGTATGAAATATTATAATGATAGGAATATGCTTGCTCACAGATGTTTACTAAGGGCTAGAATCAATGATGTATACTCACCATCTTTTCGAACAAACAAGTGTATTGTATCGTTAAATGAATTATTTCATAAACTGAAGTTAAAAATATATATAAATTATATTAAGAGTAAATTAAAATTATATCAAAAATAAATATAAAATACATTCAGATTTAGGCATACCAATTTTAAATATACATATGTATTGTATATGGTCAATGGTCATTTAAAAAATTTAAATGTATATTGAATGTAGTCAAAATTTGTATGTCCAAATCTAACTGTAATTTATATATTTTTCACATATGCATTTGAAATTCAATATAGATATAAATTTAACAAAATTTATATTTCTATTTGATGTAACTTTAACATGAAATTTTTCATAAATATATTTATATATATATATATATATATTAATATAATATATATAATATATATATTATATCATTTACTTTGATTGATATACTGAGAAGTTTTGTTCATTTAGATATTTTGACTTGTTGATTGTATCGTGTATATTGTTAACATGTATAGTATATATATTTACAACATATGTATATACAAACTCATTGAATTAGTGTTTCTGTTCAGTGTCTCATAAAAAAAGTTATTCAGGCAATAGTATACAATATGGGTGATCAAAAAATATACCTGTAAATATATATATGTATAGATTGAATTTATTGTAGAAAATAAAAATGAAACATTGTAGTAACATGGTATGAGAAATCGGATGTTGTTGAATAATACGAAGAGGCAAAATAAACCACGTGTATATCGATCAACTGGGAATTGGAAAATTTTGTATATTTCCGTGAAATAACAGGTACCTGTGTAGAAGCGAATAATCCATCAAAGGTTAGTCTTTTTTTTAATATAAAGTAAATATATTGAAAATAATATTATTTATATTGTGTTATATATATATTGATAGAGAGAAACAATATAATAAATGAAAAATAAATATTTTCATCACTTGAAAAGAAAAAAATACAAATAAATATCTGTTTTTTTTTTTTTTTTATTCGTCAAGAATAAATTTAAATGCTCTTCAGTTTTAAAGTTTTGAAAATTTTTTACTTGAATATAATTTTTGAATTGAAAAATAAAATAAATAAAAATAAATGCAATCAACTGTAGGAAAGAAGAATAAAAGAAGAAATGAACAAAGCAAAATGAAGTAGAGAAGTTAAACCACGAACAAGGACAATTTTTCGTATTAATCAGTAACTGCCACTACCAGATATTTCAAGATGTCTCGGTTAAACTCGTAAAAAGTACTTGATAATTCATTGACAATAAAAGTTTGGTGATAAAATACAAAAATCTTAACATCAACGATGCACTGAGAAAAAAAAAAATTGATTAATAAAAATAAAAATGACATTATAGAGGAAAATATTTTAATAAATATAACTGTATGAATTAACCATATATGCGAAATTCATTATTTATTATATTTTAATTTTTAAGTCAATTACATCTGCGTTATTTTCATTTAATTTTCTTTGCATTTTATTTTTAAGCCATTAGCTTCATTGGAAGAAAAAACGGATTTATTTGATGAAAAAAAAAAAAGAATAAAAAAATTTCTATCAGCGTAATTCACTTCAGGATCCGATGAGAATCGAAGAATTATAATTAAAGAATAGAAATAATTATTATATTCATTTTTTATTCATACAATTATAAAGTGTTTAAAATTTAACATTTTTTTGATGTCAAAATACGTCTCTATTTTTTTTTTTAAATATTAATTTAATATTTAACTCAGCATTTTTTTACAGGTTGATTTAACACATTTCAAATAGAAATTTTTTATTAAAATTCAAACTTTCTTTTACTGTATTGATTCCAAAACTGAATTTAAAAAAAAGTTATTTTAACAAATTTTTTGATAGATTTTTGATTTTCATATTTATTTTGTGTTAAACCCTAAATGTGAAAATCTCAGTTCAAAATTAAAAGCAAATTTTAACTTAAATTAATATTTAGTTTTTAATATTTACAATGTTTATCTAACTGTGCAAATGAGTTATTTAAATTAAAAAAATTAAAAGTTGTTTCATAACTAAAATTATGATACAATATTTTGTGATTATAAAATGCAGATGAGAAGAGAAAAAAAAATGGAAGCTGGAAAAGTCGATAAAAGTTGGGGACCATAGAAAGAACCCTTGTCGTCACAATTTCAATCGACCCCCTGTTGGGACGCCAGATGCAACCGCGACGCGTGCCATGTCGTGATGAAGGATGAGACACACAACTACTCTGATGAAAACCATAGTCCCTGAATACTCGAGTATAGAAGGTTTGAGTACACCAAGAGCAAAAAAAAATAGGGTGCACACATTACAATCTCTATATTTTTTACTCTTTTGTTTTGTTTTTTATTTTTTGTGTTGATGATTTTTTTTATTTTTTTTTGAACTGTATATATAGTGGGGCAGTATCGTTTATTTTTATGATCACAAGTCTGCAGGTTTATTCGTGAAACAGGTTCCCATAAAGTGGAGCGTGCACAATTATTTGCACCCTATACTGCAGATATATTTCGCCACTAACCCCCAAAAGAACAGTGCATACTCAATTGTTCTCTCAATTGGCCTTATGGCAAGTTACATAAAATGCTATGCATAAGGTCATGAGCCCAGTTATTGAACGCGGCTCTGTTTCTGAAAGATAGTGTCTATTTATTATATTAATCAATTATTGTTCATATATACTATAAAAAAAAAATTCTATGAAAAAGAACAACTTCTCTTTTTTTTCTTCGCTGCGCTTCCGACTCGATTACTCCTCGTAGCGCCACCATTCTACTCGGCAGAACTAAACCCGTCAATTCGGCACTCGTAACGTATAATACTAATTAATAACATAATAGTTTATTTATGATAATTTATTTAGTGAAATCCATCCAGAAATTTCTATATTTATAATTTTTTTTATCAACTTCGAAGTCTGTTAAAATGAGAAAAAAAATTGAAGTATAGAAATTTTTTATTTTTGTCTATGTATGAAGCACTTAAAAATCAAATTTTTCTTAAGCTTTCAGAATCTGGGCCCATGACCCACCCCTATATCCACCTTACACAGTCTCAATATATATATTCATAAATAGTTCACTGTGAGCATCTGATAATTCGTATGAATATTACAATAAAAAATGAAGATCAAATAATATAATGAATAAACAAAAAAGAAAATATAATTCAAGTGTTTTTGCTGACTGACTTTAACTGATTTTTTTCGTTCAATTATCTTTTGAAAATAAAAATGAGAAAAATTATTTCACATTATTTACATAAAGTACAGGAAAAATTAATGGCTATTATCATTTACAAAGCTGTCAAGTTTCAACTTTTTTTTTTATTACTCATTTAAAAGATTATATCTGAAGTTTCAAACAAAAAAAATTATTATTTGTTTATTGAAAAATTCTTTGAAAAAATATATATTTTTTTTGCTTTTGTAATTGATTAAATATTTAATAACACTGATGAATTCTTGAAATAATTGAATGAAGCTATTTTTACCTTTTATAATAAAAAAAATAATAAAATTTAAAATATCGTTGATTGTATACAACTTCATTAATGAATTCTGAATGAAATATTGTAACAAAATTATTTCGAAAATATGAAAGAACAAAAAGGCATACCACTAATTTAATGAAAATTCCATGTCTGACCATGTAATGAAACATGGTGATACAGCATCAGTCAAAAACATCCAATATATGACAAAAAAAAATATCAAAATGTAATATGGTAATCGATCATACTCATCAATTCTAGTGGTTGAATTGTCATCTACCCTTTCAATTCACTCATAAAAGATACAGTCAATTTGACTGAAAAAAGTTTTCGTTTACTATCAATCATGGAAAACGTCAAAATGAAATAACAATAAAATAACAATAAAAAAAAATATAACAATCGATAATAATAAAAGCAAATAACTGTAAAAGAGAACAAACAAATAAAAATGGTCAATGGAATGCTCAAAAATTTCCATAAAATTTAGTAATATTAAAAGGGTCGAAAGTGATAAAATGAAAAAGGGATATCATTTTTTTTTAAACGTAAGGTATATAACCCTTGTGTCCGGATAATTTATAACTATAAACAAATATATTTTTTTGTCGTATTTGATAAAATAGATATACATATGATATGTAACATATCTATATGGTAGGTCATCTTCCTTTTATTGAAAGTTATTCGTATTTTAAATTTGATAAAAATTAACTGACATCATATTTTATAGCATAATTTCATTTAAAAATACTTTGAAATCCAATTATTTTAATTGTAAATTTCTAAAAATAATCATGAATATTATTATAATATTGAAAGCTTGACTAATTAAACTCTAGTCTTAAATTTTATGATGAATCATTTACATAAAAATTTTGATGACTACAATTTGGAAAATGTGTGTATCCCTTCAAAATAATGTTGAAGCAAGTGTCACGCTTATTAAGAAACACCCCAAATTTTGCTAAGTTTTATTGACCTCAAAACCACGTCACATGGTCCATAGTGTCGTTTGTCATAAAGAACCCCAAGTTTAAACTTTCTTCCACATACAAAAAAAATGGAATATATATTTAAGCATCGTCAATATAATGTACCATGAAGATATTACCCAGCATAATGACATGACTCGACTCAATAAAATTTTACATTTTTTTGTAATATCAAAGAATATAATTTATATAATTTTATATTTTCTTATTCGCTATATAAAAATAAATTTGTCATACCGAAGGTAAAGAAACCAAAAAAATAAAGGATAACCTGAAAAAAAAAATAATCGTTTTGAGATTTTCTAAAGATCACTTTCTTAATAACATGTTTTATCTACACCAATTAGAATAAAACAATCTTAACAGCACAACCGTATAAATGAAAATCTCCCAAGAACTACCAGAACATTTTATTCAGTTGGTACAATTCTGAAAAATTATTGGTGAAAAAAAAGACTTCTTTTGAATCTTATGTATCGAATCTTACATCAATTATTTTAGAAAAGCTAGAGTATTTTTTTCATTTTTCATAGATAAAAATAATATTACAGTGAAGCCTCCAGCTCTTTCGTCCATGAAATACTCAATATAACATGACAAAAGTTCAGTATTATAACCAAACCAACTGGACATGTCTTTCGATTTTCTTTGTCCAAGTATTCTCTTGAGAGAACTTGTTAAACTTTTGACCGATTCTCGTTATTTTATCCCAAGTGTACTCTTTTATACGAAAAAGGTCATTCCAGTTCTTTGACGATTTCGTTACCGACATTATTGCAACATACTCTCCACCTATCACTTGTCTACTTATTTTTCGAGCTTTTTGATTTCCTTTTTTTCTTACGTACACACAATTTTTTTGTTTTTATACTACATCCTGAAAATCGAGATGTAATATTAGATATAAATCATAGGAGACAAAATAAATTTTAATAAATAAAAATAAAATTTTGATTTATTTTTTCTAAGTCAACGGCAGCAAAAATTTTTTCATTCTACATCAGCCAGCAATTTATCAACATTTTCAACGAAATCCTAACAAAAAGAAGTTAAGCTATGTGGTTTCAGTAATTGTTTAACAATGTTTTCAAACACTTGTCAGTCCCATGTGAAAATCTAACCAAAAACTGTTCGATTAAATATAACAATAGAACAAGTAGAGCACGGAAACTAGACACGTTACTAAGATTGATTTATGCTGTATGTATTTAGGTTCCTATTAAGAAGATTAACAATAGACAAAACAACAATAAAAAATTTATAATCAATGTAAATATAATTTATTGAAAAATTAATTAAAAAATAAAAAAAATTCTTTGAAAATTAAAATTATAAATTTATACTTACTCTTGGTATATTCACTTTTAATCATAGATTTATAACTAGTATAATTTATTTTATTTACATATTTACATCTTGAAAATATATATAAATGTAAATTTCTCAATATTTTGAGAAAACGAGTCAGCAACACAGTTTTTTCTAAATTAATTTTTTTTTTTTTTGATGTGCATGGAGTACCAAGTAGATACACAGAACGATACAAATTAAGTGTTGATACATTTCAAGTATTTTCAGTCGTTTTAATGGATCTTTTAATGTGAACATGAAAAGCTACGTTTCATATATTAAGTAAAAATTCAGTTAGTCAAAGTTTATGCGTTTACATATGTATACTCTAGTCAAGTTGCAAATAGTTTTTTATATATCTCTTACACTAAAAAAAATAACTCAACCAAAAATTTTCTTGCCACTACTAAGTATTTTTCAGTTGAGAAACTCAACTTTCCACTAAATTTATTCATGTAACGACGGAATACTTCTGTTCCATCTTGAAATTAAAAACCGATATACAAAACATGTTGAATTAAGTTGGAGAAATAATATACATGATGATTATATATGTCCGTCAAATGCACACCTCCTGTGGTTCTGTTTGCCTGATTCTGTCACTTTGTTAATACATATATACCGTATAAACAAACGTTCAATGGTACATATACACATACACTCATTTCAAGGATCATAGATTTATGTGTATTATAAAATAAATACAGAAGTTCAAGACAAGGCAACTTTACAAAATGTATACAATTATATTCAACTGCAGGATGAGATAATTTATTTAATTGAATTTTTAATCTTTTATCATTCTTAGTTATAATTTATTGGTAAAAAAAAAAAATTTTGAGGGTAAAAAATAATGATAATTAAATATCAAAAATACTTATTATACGTAGGCGCTAGCCTACTAGTATTATTATATGGTTTTTATTGTGGGAATGGCTTTTTACAGAGTCACATAAATACACCCAAGGATTGAAAAAAACAACATAATTTAGTTCATGAGACTATAGAAAATGAGTTTATACATCTGTGTTATTGTATAGATAGAGGGATGGGGGTATGTAGATCAAGTGTATCATGTGAATTGCACGCGACCAACCCTTATATAACGTCTATTTCAAGCCCCCAAATTTTCTCTTATCCGTCGCTGACACTTCAGTTGAGGATTTAGCATGGCTTAAAACCAACCCTAACAGACATTTCCAAGTAGGTATAACGCAATCCACCTCATCAAAACCCCCACTACTTTTCTTCACCCTACTGCATAAGGCATTCAATGTCCATTAGAGCTGGATTCATTTTAAACGTGTATTTAGATATCAAGACCGAAAAGATAAATAAAGATTTATAAAAAAAAAAAGTGATGAGGGGTAGGTAAAGAGTCCAAGGTTTTAGAAAGCTCTAAAAGCTTCCTTTCCTTTTTTTTTTTTTTTTTTTATTTCTCGAATACATTAAGTTCGGCCGTTGAGTTATTTTTATTTATAAATTTTTTTCCGATTTTTTTTTTTATTTTATTTTATTTTATGTATATCTAATTTAAAATTAAAGATTGTAGTTATTGATAGAAAATTTGTTTTTAAAATTTTTAAATTATTGAAATGTAGTTACAAATATATTTATCTCTAAAGTACATGAAAGGTTTTTTTTATTTTTACTTATTAGTAATTATTAATAATTATAAGTACTTATTCAAATTATTTTAAAATAATCAAAAAGTATATTTACCTTAAAAGTAAACAAAAAGGTAACTCTGATTATGAATTAGTAAAAAAAAAAAAAAACTCGTGATTACTTATTATACTAGTTTTCTTTTTTACAAATTTTTTTTTACTAATAAAAAAAAAAATTTCTTAAGTACTTTTGAAGTAAATATATTTTCTTGATTATTTTAAAATAATTTGAATGGAAAGGAAAAATGCTAATAATTACCAAAATCTACCAATTTACAAGTATTGTTTAGAAATTTCTAAATAATATTTTTTGGATTTATTTAGTTATCGTGCTTATAATATATTCTTAATTTTTCTGTATCATGATAGTTTTTTTATGATCTTTGAAATAGTTTTGTAATTGCTGAACACAATCATGACACGATTAATTTTATTTTAATTATTATCTTTTTTTCTATTTCTTTATTTGTTCAAGATATTTGAAAACTTACAAGTCATTGATTTTATGTCCTTTTGATATGTATAATGTTTATCAGATCGAACGACATGTCAATTGTTATTTCATCCTTCTGTAATATTATTTGCCTGTATAGATTTCTTTACAATAACTTTCCTTCTTTTTTATTATTTTTTTTTTTGTTAGATATATACATATTCTCTCACGCGTGAATCCCTTGTGCATATATATCAAGCCAATAGGGGATGAAAAAAAATTCCATTACTTCAAGCTAAAGTTGAACTGGATGAGGGCAAACTTGCGCTCACGTCATCACCCACAAGTAACAAAACAGTTGAGGCACAAACATCAAGCACCCTCATATTTTTTATCATTATTTTATTCACTATAATAACGACACCCTGAAACAGATAAAATGGTTTTAAAGAAATGAGTCAAATGTAAAAATAAATAAAAAATTTACAGATCATCCACTGTCAGCGTAAAACATTAAAAAATATCTAAACAACGAAAAAAAAAAGAAGACATATCAAGGCGTGAATATCTATTTGTCAAACACTATATAATTTACTCTCTTCGATTAATGACAAAAAAAAAAACATCAACGAAATAAATTCTGTATGTGGCAACGATATTTTCATACTGAATATTCTCTTTTGTGTCAACGGATCTGTAAACGACATGTGTGGCATGTATCAAAATAGATTTAAAAAAATGAAAAAAAACCATATTCAACCAATATCGTTTTATTATTACTATTATTATTATTATTTTTTTTTTTTTGTTGGTCATATACTCATGTACATATGTATGTATGCAGAGTAAACCATTGAAATCTGACAAGCTTGCATATCCAAAACATATTTGGTGTGAATATTTTTGTAATAGCAACAAACTGTAATACAATCGTTTCCTCATTTACAAAAAAAAATAAAATTATCACATGAAATAAATTTATATTCTACACTGTAAATATTAAAATTAAAAATAAATATAAATTAATTTGACAAAATTATATTAACAAATATAACAAAATTATGTTAATTAATATTTAATAAAATAACTTGCAAAAAGATTTTGAAAATTATTGCAGGAAAATTAATGAAATAATTTGCAATATTATATTTAATGGTGTTAATAAAGTATTTATCAATTACTCTAATTATTTTCTAATATATCCAAACTATAATAAATAAATGAAAAATATACTGATAATATTCATGCAATCGAATAATAAAATTAGCAAATGGATTGTTAATTTTATGATCAAATTATTTTGTGGGTTTACAAAATAGGACGTTTGGTTTTGTTGTTGAATTGAGGAAATTTAAATATATAGATTGAACTCAATATAAACATAACATATAATTAAATTGCAATCAGAAATTTAATTACATAACAAGGGTTTATATTTTGCTTATAATATTGTTTGAAAGGTAGAAAGTCTAAAATGGGTGATAAAAGTTAAAGGTGTTGTCTAGTAATATTTAATAGAAAAAAATTCTATATACATAAACATTTAGTTTTTAAGTAAAAAAATATATTTGAATTATATTAAAAATAAACATAAATTACATTTAACCATATAACAATTTCAAAATATATATTTTTCGTTTTTAATATAAAGTCCAAATTTAATTTCAATTTCTTTTCAATATTATTTATATATATATTTTATTTTACTTGAATTGAAGCAATATTTTGTTCTTTATATAGCCATATGCTGTTTCAAGGTAGAATCAGTTCATATGGATTTCTTATACTCAAGAGAGGCATTGTCATTTTGACCTTTCTCGGATTGGCAGTAAACTTCAAAGTTATAGTAAACTTGTTCAAACGATTCACATTGTTATTGTTACATGAAGAAATGAAAAAAAACTATTCATAAAAAAGTTGTCCAAGTTGATTTCATCTTTTTTCTGATAAACATATATAACTTTACTAAAAAAAAAAATTCATAATAGAAAAATGCAGATAAAATCAAAGCAGATAAAAGTGAAGAAAAAAAAAAACTTCAATCGTCTGCTAAAATGATAATGATAATATACAAGTTTTGGTCAAAGCTTAATTCATGAAAAGAATGATATCTTACTTTTGAACCATCTCTGAGCAGTATGATGGCAAGCATCACCTAATGCGATACAAATCTCATTGAATTTTATTTCTTTTATAATTATACAACTGAAGTACCATTAATTAAATTTCGTTGAGACTATCCTCAAGGGACTGCACACCCAGTTATGATTATAATTTAAATTGAGTTTTGTGATTTAACCAGTGAATTGTCGGGATTCTTTTCTCTTTAATATATATTATAAAGAGAATAGCTATATGTATATCGTTTTATATATATGTACATCGTTCATAAAATAAATATTAAGAACCAGGAAGATGAGTTGAAAGGAAGAGTAAAGTAGAAAAAAAAAAAAATTTGTGAAAAAAAGAAATAACAAGAACTGCTATATCTGAAAGTTGTGTGGTGTGCACCTTCAATTTCTTGGAGGTTATAGGTGAAGGGTAAAGCCAACTTTTCCACTTGGCAAAGTCTCGCATAATTCTTGGCCAAAGAATAGAAGATTTTCCTTAAACTAGACAAGATCATCTCAACTTAAAAATAAAATATGAAATAAAATAAAAATATATACATCAAAAGCAGAAAAAAAAATACAAGGTTTAGTAGAATCTTGAAACGTATTATGTCATTTTTATTTCAATTAAATGGTTGATAAATTCTGTGAAAACTTAAATTACAGCTAAATGGTATTTAACTATTTTTTTTATAAATAAAACAATGTTTCATCTAAAATTTAATTAATTATTTTTAACTTCGTTAATTATTTTTTTTTCTGAAAATATAAAATTGTTCTTTATTTTTCATTTTTAATTGTTAGTTTGAGAGTAACTGATTTGTATTCAGATCAGCAGTTATATATTATAGTGTGCGTGGATAGTTTCATGGATTGTATGGGAGACCAATGTGCGCGAGAATTTTCCCTTGGGATAACGAGAATAAGCAGCTACCCTTCGAGTAGCTATGAGATGACCGACCACTCTCAGGGGACCATATCGTGCCATCAGCCACAGTGGATCCTTGTTTTTACCCTTCGTATATATATGTACATACCCCGTTGTAAACTCGCTCCATTCAGGCTCATCGGATTCAATATTATTTGACACGTGACCATCAGCAACAAATGCATGTATGCTAACCAATATTCAATGAATCATCAATCTTAATCACATCCTATTTACATTATTGCACATTTTCATGTGAGAAAATCAGCTATTTTTGCTCTACAAAAAAAATCCAACAAAGGAAATGAAAAATCAATGGGCTAATATATTTTTTTTTTAATGTTTTGATTACATCTAAGGGTATTAGTATTAACACCTCATTTGAGTATGTATTAAAGGATTCCCAACTAGAATTGGAAAAATTCTAACATTTTATAAATTTTTCACGTTGGGTTCTTTGAAAGATTTACAAACAATCACAATTTTTTTACGCGGAAATATACATCTAATATTGACTCATGGAAATAAACATTAAATTCGTAAATTTGCTGATAATTATATTTTTGTAGATTAATTTAATATTTTTATTATAATTATTATGATATTTTTTAATTTTTAATATATCATTTGAGAAAAAAATGTCGAGTTATTTTCACGGAAGAATTGATTGATGTGTCATCTGCAATTCGTTCGTAAAAATTCCAACGAGGCGAATTGAGATATCTGATATTTTCTCGCAACCCTCATATTTACACTTGAGCTCTTCTCAACTCACGTGCAGCAGCTGTCCAGATGATAAAGGGAAAGGTTACTACCGAGAGTCTGTACAGCAAAGTCATGTGCCGTTTCACATTTTATTATTTGCTTTTTTTCAAATCGTAACATTCATCAGGTTACCGTCTTTTTTTTATTTTCATTGTTTTAATCTCCTGTCATTGTCTAATTACCTCGAGAAATTGTTAATATACGTAGCTAATATGGGAATATAATTTTTTATTTATCTCAAAGCATTAAATATGTCAATATTGAAATTATTTTTTATTTTTTATTACTGAGTATTTACGAATGAATAAAAATTTTGAATCTTAAAAAAATAAGTTATAACTTACCTCAAGGATTTTTTATAATAAAAATCATGATCTCAAAGTTTGTTGAATCAAACATCGATTACGAGAAATCACAAGTATAAATGTGGTTCGAATTAAATCAATTACATCACGACTTGCGCTTCAAGCATGTATAGACTGCAGGTAGTGTTATGTATTGTCGAGCGCTTATGTCACTGTGTTAATTTATCTCGAAGTAAAAAAACATTTCAAAAATAAATTCTCGTATAATTCTCTATAATTGTAATAATTGGTGAAATTATATTTAAAAATGTAATTTAAAAGTGCTGATGATAATACGATAAATATACCTATATCAAACCACTTATTGTATATTAAAGATAATATATTTTTTAAATATAATTGCATTTTTTAAATAAAATAAATTTGTAAATATAATTTCAACAATCAGTATATTAGAGAATTATACAAGAATTTATTTTTGAAATGTTTTTTTAGTTCGAGATAAAATAACACAGGGACATAAGCACTCGACAATACATATCACTAATATTTTGAATTAGATTTAAATCATTAAAATCATCAACAATTTGATTTAGAATTAAATTATGCTGTCATCAAAATTCTTTATAAATAACCCCTCGGGTTACCTGTAATTATTTTATTGCTTTCTTTCTTTAATTTAGTGATAAAAAATTATATAAATAACGGAACATAGATTTCTTTTTTTTTTTTTTTTAATGCTAAGTTTTCTAATATAAAAAAAAAAAATATTTATAAAAATGACATTTTTAAGTTTGTCACAAAACAAGAAAAACCTTTTAGTATAATTTTTCAACATTTTTTTTTCTTTTTTTAATTCTTATTTCTTTACACAAGGACAATTAAAAGATCAGTAATTGTAAGCTCAATGATATTAGCAGTAGATTTTTCTTATACTGTATCCCTTGAGATCGTTTAAAACCAACGTCCTCGTAAAACTCGGGACTTTGCTCTCATTTTTATTTTAGTTCTTTTTATTCAAGTTAAAACTAAACTTTATTGACGTTTTAGATTTATGTGATGTCGTAGAATGTGGTATACTCCAATCGATGAAATAAATTGTCACTGAAGAAAATTATATCTTATATTTTATTCCATGGAAAATTATTTACAAATAATATACCCTATTTGATTTTTATATGAATTGATATTAACAGTTTATTTTTGTTAAATTCGTATAAATTATTATTGATTAAAAACTAAAGTATTTCAAATCACTAATAAATTATCAAGCTTGAATTATAAAAACAACTAAAATAACTTGTTCAATCGAGTTTCAACCTAAATTAATTATTGATTTGTATTAATAAAAAATTTAATATTTTAATTAAATAGATTTCAATATTCTAAAAAATTTATTAAATTAAAAATACAGCTATTTAAAATAAGTCGTAATTTATTGGTTCCATAACATTTAAGTTTATAAAGCTATTAATATATTTTAAATTTTATTCAAAAATTTATCCGTTTAAAAATGTTATAAATGATAAAAATAAACATGAGGATTTTCTGGATAGATTTATAAATTGTTATTCAGGTCGAATTGGCAATCGATATTGAATTGAAAAAAATTGTTGCTGGAGCTTTTATTTTGTTTCATTTGTTATTCAAGAAAATATGAGAATACAAAGTCATAAATACAAATATTTATTATTTTTTTTACAGAAAAACGAAGAATGCATTCTGGGTTTTTTCAGTAGTAGTTTAGCAATGCGCAGACAATGAATTTTTTGTTGAGCAAAAGCATGTTGCCCGTAAGTTATAACATGTTATAAAATATATGAAAAAAAAAAAAAAAACTCATACAGCGTCTTTTCTTGCATTAACTATTTGCATGGATTTTAACAAAGAGCTGTTTATTGGGGTAGTCGAGAAGAAAATATGAAATTAAAATGAGAATGAATTTTCTATGATAAATCAATATTTTAAACTGTCTGCTGCTGTTTTTGTTAGGAAATAACTAACAGTATATTTTTAAATATTGAAATCTGTTCAATAGCCAGAAATCTATTCGATTTTAAATCTCTAAAATATAAACATCTAATCCACTGAGAAAAAAGTTTCCGTAGAACGAAAAAGAATTCACTCGATTGAAGTATTTTTCTTTAATTTTAAAAGCCGTTCTTGAATTAAGAGAAAATTCCCTGGTCTGTAAAAAAAAGTGAACTTAAATAATGGAAAAGATGTAGCTAAATTACAATTAATTAAATTAAATAATAAAAATATGTTATGAAAAAAAAATTTTTTTCTATCAAGTATTTGTGTCCTTGGCTATTAGAATAATTCATTTCAAGGGAATTAAACTATTTGGGAATTTGATCAAAAAGTACTAAGAAATGATACAACAAATTAATTATTAAATGATCATTCTATCCCGTGTAGGAATCGCCAAGCATGGAAACATGGCCATACACTGGCCGATAAACGGCAGCCCATGATTGGTAGCCAAGCAAGGGCCATTAATGGGATATACTTGGCAAACGATCGGTCCATTATTGTGTTGCCAAGATTGGCAGTCTTGTCTTGGCCAACATCTGGCCATTAATTGGCTGGCCATTCAATGGCTGCCATTCATCGGCCAATTCATGGTAAATGGATTG
>MKYW01000228.1:147416-171738 GCA_015776835.1 Aphidius ervi | reverse complement strand
GTATAGTAGATAACATATATTTATTCTCCATATTATATTTGTTTTTCGCAGAAAAATTACCGGAATAACCAAATAATATCTAAGCATAAATGATTCTTATTAAAAAAATTAAAAAAAAAATTATAATAAAATCAAAGTAATGAATCTATTACTTATATTGTAAATAAAACTACTAAGAATAAATTGTTGACCGAGAGAAGTCGAGACGAGACGAGAGATAGCTGACGAGAGACGAGAATATTCGAGACGAGAGACAAATTTTCTCTCGTCACGAGAGACGAGACGAGACGAGAGACGATTTTTTAAAGTCGAGACGAGACGAGAGAGAGCTGACTCGCGTCTCGTCTCGTCTCGCGGCATCACTAGTAAAAAAGCAAAAAAAAAAAATCTACGAAGGAACGATCGTAAGTCTCCTGCGCGAAAGTCAGATAGGCTAACCAACCAGCCATTTGTTCAATTGATATTAGTGGAGATTATTCACATTATAAACTTTTGACTTCCAATTTTTGTTATTTGAATCAATTTAATATTATTAATCTTGAATAAATATTTAAAGTAGAATTTAATACTAGATCTATTAAAATTAGAAGAACTTGATTTTTTTCTTCAAAAAGATATATCAATTTTAAAAAATTATGTAATAAAATGAATTAGGTGATAAGAACAATATGTTAATACAAATCCGCGAGATATAGTTGTTTTTAGATATAAATTAATAGGAAACTTGTTAACTTTATATCGGGTAGTTTGAAATTTTTCTAAGTTCCTTAATTTTTGTTAAAATAAATTTTCGAGTCTTTAATTCCAAGACTGCAGGCTTCCAAAATCATTTTTCTTTAGAATTTATTTTATTTTATTTTAATTTGAGGGTAGACCCAAAAATAAACCCCGCTGTGACATGAAAAAATTTTAAAAAACCTGACGGCTTACAAGCATTTGATCTAATTTCAGATAATGAGAATAATTGCAAAAAAAATCAATTTTGAGCCAGTTTTCTATCGACCTCCGCACGTAGAAATAAAAAGATGGGGAACAATGAGTTATAACGAGACTTTTGATGGTCTAATTGGTGAAGCTGTCAAAGGTGCGGGAGCATTTTTTCTAGGAGATTTACATTATACCATGAGGCATCATAGATTATTGGAACTATCTTCACCCTATAAAACGGAATGCCTTACTTTTTTAACTCCAGAATCATTAACTGAAAATTCATGGAAACTTCTCATTATACCATTTACGTACGTAAAATTTTAGGTTAATAAGTAATTTTCGACTAGAAAAAAAGGTCAAAAATAATTTTAACTCGATAGATTACATACATGGATAGCTATTTTAGTTATATTTTGTTTATGTGTTTCCGCATTTTGGATATTTTCATTCTTTTATAAAACTTATATAATACCATACATGCCGATAGAATTTAATAAAAGAAAAATGGAAGATGGCTCAGTACAAGGAAAATTATATGAAAAACAAAAAATTAATTTACAAAAAAAGTCATTGTCTCCGTTTACAAACATAGAAAATAGTATATTATTAACATACAGTATGCTCTTTCAAGTTCCTCTGCCAAAATTACCAACTCTTTGGGCATTCAGAGTATTTATCGGTTGGTGGTGGCTCTATACAATTCTTGTCACTGTCAGTTATCGAGCAAGCTTGACCGCAGCTTTAGCAAATCCAGTTGGAAGGTATTTTTTTTTTTAAATATATAAATTTCTATAACTATTATTATTTTTTTATTATTACGCTTTACTCAAATGTCTTTGAACAAATGTAAAAATCATACTTCTTTAGAATGACTATTGACACTCTTAGTCAGCTTGCAAAGAGTGCAATAACTGTTGGCGGGTGGGGTGAGGACACACGAGAACTGTTTTTAGCATCATCTGATGATGATCTCCAAAAAATTGGCGAAAAATTTGAACTGACTACTAATGAGGAAGACTCAATAGCAAGAGTTGCTGCAGGTAAAGCCTCCATTTACAACATGTGCAAACGGTTGAAGCGTTCAGAACCCCTGCATTGAATGAATCCAATGACAGGGGTCAATCTACCTAAGAACAGGTTTACGTAGATTAAGTTATGAATTAAAGATAAATTCATTTTATTTTTTCGCGTAATGTTGATCTACTAAAATTATCAATATTTTTTATCAAATATTTTCTTTTAGGATCAAGCTTTACAATTGTTTTTTGCAGTATATTATTATATTGTTTCTTTTATGAATTATACGACAATTTTATAAAAAAAAAAAATAATGCTTTTTGAGTACGCTAAATAGTCAAAACTTCTATTACCTGCTGTGAGAATTTTCCTGAACCCCGGAGAGTGTCCGATTATTTTTGACGCGTAGAATTTTTTTCTCTTTATTTTTATTGTACTTATTTTATTATTGTTAACGATAATTTGTTTATTTTTGCTTTTATTTATTGCTAAAATTTTGGCGTCACTTTTTTATTTAGGAGCTAAACTGATGAATGCTGCGCATGCGTGAAAAAAAACCGTTGAAACTGTAAAAAATAATTGATTCCATTCGCCGATAACAACGACAGTGACCTTATCCTAATTTTTTATATTTTAAAAAATATATTTATTATTTATTTAATATATTTATTTAATATATTTATTATTTAATATATTTATTTAATATATTTATTATTTAATATATTTATTTAATGCTGCAGGTAAATTTGGTTACTATGAAAATATTTATTTTCTCCAAGTTGCAAGGGCAAAAAGACAAGTTCTAGAATCAGAACGAAAAAAACAAGCAATTAAGCAAAATCAAAGACTTGTAGTAGACAATGAACTTCACATCATGCAAGAATGTGTTATATCTATGCCAATCTCAATTGGTATGGATAGGAATTCACCTCTCAGGCCACAAGTTGATAATATCGTAATATCAGTTTTCTGAGAAGACTATTAGTAAAAATTTTAGAAAATTGATAACATTGAAAAAATAATTTAATATTTTTTTTTAATTACAGATAAAAAATATAATCGAAACCGGACTAGTAGAAAAGTGGTTGAGTGATGTTATGGAATGGTCAAAAATTGCCGAAATAAAGTCTGAAACAGATACCCCTAAAGCAACAATAAATATTCACAAACTTTCTGGTGCTTTTTTTGCATTAGTTACTGGTTATTTTTTTGGTATGATTTTAGTGATTATTGAAAATTTCTATTGGAAATATGTTGCCACAAAAGATCTTACGAAAATAAAATAAAAATATTGTATATATGCTAAATCATGTATGATAATATGAAACAAAAGTAGGTAAATTACGTTCAATAACAAATTAATTATGAACTTTACAAAAACTAGATCACATAGCGATACGGTTTTTTGAGGCAAGTTCGTCCTCCTGTATTTCTAGTCTTCTTGTGTAGAGCCTTAAGGGATTTGGACGATTTTTTTCGGAATATGAGAAAGAAATGAAATTCATACAGTAGATTTTTGAAATACTAATACATTTTATGTGATTTTTTGGTAATTGTTTGGAAGCTCGTTTTTTTTTTATTAATTTTTAAAGTTGACAACTTTTAACATTGGCTCTTATGGAGAATGCGATTTTTGTCAAAAAAAAATCCATTAAAATACCAATATCTCCAATCGACAATATGACATCATGAAAAAAAAACTATCAGGTTATAAAATGAGACAAAACAAAACGAATAGAAAAAAAATAAAAGAGGTTTGGAGCTTAGTTTTTTTACAATTAATAATTAAAGTATGAAAAAATTGATTTTTATGAGGAATTATTGAAAAATCACTAGTGACCTCTTGCGGATGACTTTTAGAAACACAATATTTCTATGAGTGCGAATAAGACAAAAAACAGAGGAAAAATGTTGTCTCACTCTTCGTTTTAAAAAATCGTCCAAATCCCTTAAGCAAATTTTGTGTAGTTTACTGTAAATTTAGTAGTTGCCTGGAGAGGTCACCAGGATTGACTAAAATTTCCTACTACACTACAATAATAATTAATCAAAACAAAAAAAAAAATTAAATAAGAACTTATTGTTTTAGACATCAAAATAAAAATTTAACGTGTTTATTAATTTTTGAAAAATAAACTATTTCTAATTGTCATGTGTTTCACCGCATTTTTATTTAGATTTATGAATAAAATAAAAATAATAAACTTTTTCAGAAGAGGTTAGGAACACACTTGATTTACATTGAATATTCGTGTCATCTGGCAAGAAAAACTACGATTAACTACAGTAATAATTAGCATAAAGTATACCATTAACTCAAGACTAAAAATTTGGATAAAATATAATAATTATTATTATAATAAGTGGGAATTCGTCGCCGAAATGACGTCGGCTATGATATTTACTATACTACTACTGTAATATTTGCTGCGGATTTTTCTCCGTGTATAACCCCTCTAAAAGTGGTCAACTTTTAAAAATGGAACCCATGGTCGGAGAAATGGTGGATAAATTTTTCCACCATTTCTCCACCAAAAATTTATTCCAACTTTTTTTCACCGTTTCTCCAACCATCTCCGCCATTTCTCCAACCTTTCTTCATTTAAAGTTTATTCCAACTTTTTTCCACCATGAAACGGTCGAGGGAGTTTTATAGACCAAGTGCCTTAGGCATATCAATATCTGAATTTTTTTTTTTTTTGAAGAAAAAATAGATCATCATACTTTACGTTAGGTAACAATTAATAATTCGTAATTTTTCTTTGGAAAAATTGAAAATCGGAAAAGTTGAAGAAAAGTTGCAAACTTCTTGGTTTTTACTTCTCTCGCGCGTACAGTTAACACACTCAATTTTTTTTTCCTTTCATATTTGTTATTGGATATTCTCATATTCAAGATAAATTTCGCTTCCAATAGATAGAAAAGTGCACGGCTTGAGTTGATCCGTTTTGTATCATGGTAAAAGTTTTTAACGTTAACATCAAATATAGAAAGGCTGGACAGTCTCTTTGGGGTGCCCGGGCTTCAATTTTAGTATTAGCTGGATAATGAGATTCAAGATTGATAAAATTTCATTATAATGAAAAAATGAGCAATAACGTTCTTTTCATTGTTAAGTATTGATTTTTTTAGGTTTAGTCATTTTTTTCACGGTAAAACTCGCATCAGTCTCAAATTCTTTACAATAAGACGAAAAAAAATGAAAAGTAACATTTGAATCTTATGCAGGCAGGCCTGGGATAATTTTGAGTAAGAAGATTGGAATTTGTACTTTTTACAAATTTTCTTGGACAAACTCCGGTTTCAAATTAAAGACGATGATGGAAAATCGTCACTATAGATCTGCACATTGGACTTTTGAAATCACTTATGCATACATACTGATGGATATTGGATACGTAAAAAATAGAAACGACACATCAAAAGAATAAAAAAGTAAATAAACTAAATATCCTCTATATATAAGTAGTGTTTAAAAGACTATATATCATCTTTTTTATATCAGTCTACTGTCTAACATGTTCATTCGAACATTGTACACACTCATCGATATTTATTGATAGCTTTTCACTAAAATAATTTTTACTCACTTAATTGAAGAGTTAGAATTGTTTAAATCCTTTTTGGACTGTCATACTGACTGGAAACTAATTTCTTCGGCTTGAAGCAGTGTTGGGTAAGTATTCGATTTTTAAGTTTATTACATTACATGTAAATTACTCATGTAAGTTAGGTACTTTATTGTAGTTTACATCAAATGCCATTATAAGCCCCTTTTTTATCGACCGTCAATGAAAAACAAGCTGTCACATAGTGTTTACATGACGTCTTTTAATTATTTATCAACAATTGAAGTGTATATAAACACAATGTGTGCTTGAACGTTAATAAACAATAGGTTTTTTAAATTTTATAAATAAAAATATTCGGTCTCTAAAAATTCTTTTTTCCGTGACTTGTAATTACCGTACAGGGAAAGAAAATGGTTCAATTATAAATTTGACTCATTGACTGAAGGCAAAATATTCTAAACTATTTTGAGATAATAAGCTTGTTTTTATTGTTTTTTTTAGTTCAGCTATTACATGGAGAGAATTTTATATTTTTTTTACTAAAAAACATAGTAATTTCTACAATGGTCCATAGCAGAGCTTCGCCATCTATGCATTTTATGATATATTCATAAGGACCATAGCAATTTCGTGTATGTGCGTAGCTATTTTTTTTCCGTGTGCCATAGCAATTTTTACTATGGTCAAACGCAAAATTTACTTTGATTATATAAAAACTCGTAAAATTTGTTTTTTCGAATGTTAATTTATAATCAATTAGAACTGACTAGCTGGTATGTTATTATTATTTTTTTTTTTTCCTAAGACAAATACTTTAACCTAAAAGTGACCTAAACCAGGACTTGAACCTAATATCTTCTAAATGTAAATAAAACGCGTTATCCGCTGGGCCACGACGTCGCACACGAGAAAAATATTTTGTTTGTTTTACATCAATAATTTGAGAATAATCTAAAAGATTTAAGATCAGGATTAAATCAGGATTTCTGAAATAGCGTAACATGATCCGTTTCGAATCAGGATCAGACGTTGAACAGAGAAATCTCAGCATTTTTCGACTCAGGATGACATCCCCACTTTGCTTGCTTTTAACATAAAGCTGCTTTTATGAGTTCCTGAGCTAAGAAATTTCAGTCTTCCACGGTCTTCCAAATCTTAAAACGCACTTCATTGGTCCTCCAAAGTCTTCCAAATAAAATCGAGATTTTTTTTCCGACAATTTTCAACGCTTCCGTAGTTTTCCCAAAGGCTTGATTTGGAAGACTTCGGAAGCCGCCAGGATTTCTAAAAATTTTTCATATCCCAGCGGGATTCATTGTCAGCTCCGACATCAAATGAAAATAATAATATTCAAAATAAAATAAAATAAATTTTAACGGAAAACGACCTAACAAAAATTAAGGAACTTAAAAAAATCTCAAACTATCCGATATAAAGTTATTAAGTTTTCTATTAATTTATATCTAAAAAGTAAAAACAACTATATATCTCGCGAACTTGTATTGATATGTTGCTCTTATCAACTAGTTTATTTAATGACATAATTTTTTAAATTTATATATCTTTTTGAGAAAAAAAAATTAAGTTCTTCTAATTTTAATGGATCTATAGTATTACATTCTACCTTGAATATATTATTCAAGCGTTTACAATATGAAATTGATTCAAATAATAAAAATTGGATGTCAAGAGCTTTTGATGTGAATATAAACTTGAGGAGTGGCTGAGTGGTCAGCCTATCCGACTTTGACGCAGGAGACATATTACGAAGTCTTCTATAGGGGGACAAATAATGACTGTTTTAAGACCTCGTGATTTTTAAGACTGAGATTTTTTATCCCGGGCTTTTGCAATTGTCATCAGGTTCGGCTTTAACTTATAGTTAATAATAAACTGCAGTGATATCATCATTATTTATAGTATATAAAAAAGTATGGCTGCACGTAGATCGAAAATAATAATAATAAATAATATTATAAAAATATATATAAATTTTTCTATTCTATTTTAGCCCGGAACAATTGATGTTACAATTAATTCACTGAAATAATATTAAATTTTTTATATATAAAAAGAAAAAATTTCTTCGTACAATATTAAAATGTAAGTTGTTATATATTTATTATTGTTTGTTTATTTCAATTTTTCAATGTTTATTTTACACATATTATATACGTTGTTATCATAAGGCAACAGTGATTACTGTACAAAGAAATTAAAAGATAATAATAAATCAATAATCAGGCTTTAATTATTATTTGTTTTTTTTTTTTTTTTTTGAATTACATAAATTACTAATTTAATTGTTTTATAATATTTCATCAACAATTTTGAATATAATTTTTTAAATTAATTTATGTTTTTTAGTTTTTTTTTTTATAAGATTTATTAATATTAAGAAATTATTTAACATCTCAAATCATTTACTTTTAGCAGCCTAGAAATTTTACCTTATAAAAAGAAAAATTAAATTTAAAAAAAATTTAATGAATCGACTCAAAATTGCACTACCCATTTTTTAAAATTTTTTTAATTTGGGCATGAGTTTGTGCAAATAGTCTTGACAAAAAAAATAAAAATTCTATTAGCGCCATATTTTAATGAACTTAATGAAGAAAATAAAAAAAAAAAATTTAAACGTTCATCATTCAATAATAATTATTATTAACATTCATTATTAACATTATTAACATTCACACTAAAAATAAAATTTAAAAAACTCAATCATACTAATAATTTTACACATCTTAGGTAGTGGTGCGAAGCTGTAATCAGAAGAACAATAAATCACTAAACAAAATAAAAGATATATTCATTCCTTACATAAAATAATTATGAACACGAATTTTCCAATATGATTTATATTATTTTGTATCATTTTTTTTTCTTCTTTTTCTCTTTTTTTCATTGCTAAAATTAAGGACAGATTCGTGTGCCGCTTTCACGGAGTTAGAAAAAAAAGGCTTCTATTAAAATAGAAATCAAAAAAAAAAAATAATAATTTGCTTTTAGCAATGGCACAAAGCGTTGTTTTTTTCTTTTAAAAACTCAATTTACAAGCTTACTTTTTTTGCCATTTAAGAGAAATTAAAACGAAAAAAAACATATGTATTCCTCATCATTTTCTTAATTATAGAAAAATAAATTATAATCATAACGATCGTGTATCTCTTGACTTATTCATGTACAACAAATACTATGTTATACAGGTAATATATATATATATATATATATATATTTTATATATAAATATATTTAAAAGTAAAATGTATCTTTCTTATAAAGTAATGTATCTTACTTATAAAGTTAAATTACAAACAAAAAATAATAAAAATAATAAAATAAAAAATTATTTCTTTTATACTCTCTATGACACACCCAGGAGATATCTGTCGACAATTATTTTCATAACTAAATATTCTTCAAACACAAGCCCCAAGAAACAGAAAAAAAAAAATTCATTTTTTTTTATATTATAAATTGATTAATGAAATAATAATAAAATAAATAAATTAAAAAAAAATATATTTTAAGTATAAATTTTAGTTAAACATTCATTTTCATTATCATATATAATTTGTAAAATTATTTTATAAAAATCTAAGGCAGTATTTTTCTTTTGATTTTCAATTTAAAAAAAAAATAACTGTCGATGAATAAAAAATTTAATATTAATTAGTGATTATTGAATCTCTTGGAAGAATAAAATAGTGTGGGTGAAAATTGAAGGCACTCCCCCAGGCAACATGTTCGTTCTTAGTCCCACCATGAAGTTTGCTGGTGTACGCTTTGGCTTCAGCAAATTATCTATGTTTTTTAAAAAAACATCCAATGTTAATTAATAAATAAAAATAGATAATTATCATTAGAATTTATATATTTATAATTATCAAATAATAATGAATAAATAATTTACCTATGTAGTGTGTAGAGTAGTGAATTAATTAAAGACGTATTGTGACGAAAGAAACAACGACTAGGAATAATGCTGCAAGTACAGTTAATGGTTGTGTTGTTGATGCATTTGAATTCACTCCTTTCACTGTAATTTAAAAATAATTTACATGATTAATAAATAATCAATTGAAGGATATTTATAATTTTTTATATTAGAATTACCATTTTCTGGTTTTTCAGATAATTTTTCCTTTCTAAATGAGTGTATTGATGAACGTTCCGACCATCCAAATGCATTTTTTGCTTTAAGTACTGCTTCATATTTATTTGGTTGAAGATTTTTAAATGAATATTTAGCAGTATACATATTTCCTACACTATTTTTTATTACTTCTGGTTTTTCAAGACTCCATTGTTCTTGATTCATTTCGTGATATTCCAACTGTTATATTCAATAAATAAATTAATAAAAAATTAGCAAGTTTATTACCATATTAAATTGAGAATTAATTTTTTAAATCTTACCGTATATTCAAGAATTGGTGAAAAACTTTCAACATGCCATGTAAGAGTAAATGTTGAATCATCATCATTAATTGTATTAGAAATGAATTTTGGTGTTGCTGGTGTACCAGTTAATTTAATATCATCTTCTACTTTGCCCTTTGAATTTGTAGCAATACATTTATAAATACCAAGATCATCTTGTGATACATGTTTTATTATGAGTTTGTGTTCATGTGATTTTGATTCAGTTATAAATTTTTTATTTTTTTTATCATTAAAATTTTCTTTATTTTTTGACCACGTAACTCTTACATGTGGATGACCATAAACTTTGCATGTTAATGTTGCATTCATTTCAAGACCAGTATGAACAGTATCATGTGGTAATTCAATAATTGGTACAGCTAAAAATAAATAGAAAAATATTAATTTTATTATTTTTTTTAAATTCATTATTTTTTATTTTTTTTTAAACTTACAATTGACAGTTATGTCAACACTTTCATCATATAATCTATCTGATCCATCTTCAGCGAGACACTGATAATGTCCATGATTTTTGTGTGTTGCTTTTTTTATTGTTATATAATTACCATCAATTTCTTCATTAAAGTGAGGTCTTTCACCCTGATAAATAAAAATTAAAAATAGTTATTATTAATTTGTTTCAGGATAATTAAATAAAATATGAAATAATGTATTTTAATAAATATATACCTTTAATGACCATTTCATTTCTTTAGTTGGAGTGAATTTCGTTTCACAACCAAATTTAATACTGTCACCTTCATTAATGTGTATGCTCTTTTTTGGCCATGGACGAATTAATCTATCCATCCAATCATTATCAACACGTAATGAGTGAATTACTTTTATTGAATTATCTCCACTTAATATTTCACAAACATAATTACTTGATGAATCTTCTTTAGTAACATTTTCAATTATCAATGAATAATTTTGTCGAAGTTTTATATTCGTTTTATGTTGTGGCATTAAAATTGTTCCAATAAAAAGATCAGTACCATCTTTTTTCCATGCAGCTGCAATATTATCTGTTGTAAAATAAAAAAACAAATGATAATTATAATAATAATAAAAACATAAATTATATTTTGTTAATTAAATAAATAAACAAACCAGCATTAATTCTTTCACAAGGAAACTCAACAGTTTTTCCTGCATCGACATCATAATTAACTGGCTTTGAAAGTATCGCTGGTGGTCCAGATGATGTACCTTTGTTGTCTTTTTCAACTGTATCACCATCATCATCATCATCATAATCTTGAGGTGTATCCTCGATAAATCCTTCATCATATTTATCAGGTCTTCCATAAACTGTAACAAAAATTGATAATTTTATTATAAAAATTATTTTTAATACATAATGGAATAATGCCAAATTAAATTAAATTGAGACTAAGGTATTTTGCTTTTTCTTTTTTACAATATAAAATAATAAAAGGTGCATGCTGAGTTTAGATGTTTGAGCGTGACATCTACCAGTTAACCAATTACATTATCAGCATATATATTTATATTAATGTATAATGTATATAGGTATATAAGAAAATGAAAAAATAAAATAAAATAAAATAAATGACCACACAGAATAGAATTTTATTATTCGACACCAACCCGCTGAGTTGAACCACGCCCTCGTTAGTAAAAATGGGTCAGACAAACACTTGTCATTTACTGAAACATCAGAACTTCCGTTTTTTTTTTTTTCTATTCTTAATAAATTCAATCATACCATTATAATTTTTACCAATTTATTTTTTAAAAAAATATAAAAATCTATTCTTTATAAAATTTTATTTTCATTTTATATTAATTTTATATCTTGATTAAGTTTTTTAAAGATGAAAAAATAGCTGATTTATTATTTTTTATTTATATATAAATGTGATATGGAAATCTGGGTTAATGCATTAATCTACCCCTCAATGCTGACATGACTTGTTTTGTATATAATTCACATAGCAACATGAACAACCCCTCATTTCATCTGTAAACTATATTGTGTTTATATTGTATGCGGCTGTATGAGTTTGAAAGGCGCCACATTGGTCCAATGCATCTCGTCAGTCCGTCTACTTCCGTACAACCCTCCTACGCAAAATGTCAATGTATATACATCCAGGACCTTTTTCTTCTTCTTCTTTTTCTTTTTCTTGTTGTTGTCGTTTTTATTTTTTATTTTTCATTTCACACTCTAGACGTGGTTTATCCCATAAAGTTTCATTTAAAAAAAAAATCATTTTAATTCACTCAGTCAATACTTTTTTGTACAATTTTATTTAAAAATAAAGTTTTAAAATATTAATTCAATGTCTTGTCAAATTGTTAACTTGCAAATTTAATTACTATTTTTGATACTTGTTAGAAAATATTAACGAGGTGAGTCTAGATGTTATTATTTTATCGAGTGAATCATTTGCAGTAATATGGTGCCAAGGAGGCCCAAGGTTGACGAAGATACTGGGACAATTTTTTTTTTTTTTTTTCATTTTCATATAAATATTTATGAAGGTGTGGTCATCCCAAGATTCCCCCAGTTTATGTAAATATTTACTTAGCAAATATTAATATATTTTCTATAATTTTTAAAAATAATATTATTTAAAAAACATTTTTTTCGATATAGTGATAAAGTGTGTGTTGCTTAGTTAATTATTACTTTTTTTTTTTGGCATCTAAGATTTGTTATTTAAACGAATATAATTTATTATTTGAAAAAATATATTATTGAAAATTGGTAAATTTATGGTGACAGTTTGAGGATGATTACACAGAATGCATCAGAGAAAATTGGCAAAATGGTTTATCATGGTTCATATCCGCAGACCGCACCCCCAGCAGTATTTTTTTATTTTTTTTCCTTCTACTTTTCATTTACATATATGCCCTTATATATTTATATACTCTCTCTCAACTTATATACATTTCAAATTATTTAAAAATACATATAAAAAACTATGCCAAAGGCAAATTCCACAACGTTTTGCATCAATAACAACATTATCATTATATTGATATCGCATGCAATTTGATAAATCATTGGCAAATTATGAAAGTTAATTATTATTTGCATTGATTTCATCATTATAATTTTATTATATATTTATACTAGTCTACATACACGGAAGCTAATAATTATTTTTAAATATCAAGTTTATATAATTTTATTTTTTTAAATACATATTATTATTAATTTATTCGTATTATTTAAAATTTTAGTAGCAAAAATTTTATTTAATTTAAATATTGAAATCAAGTTTTTTAGTATGTAAAAAAATATATTTACTTTTGGTATGTGTGTGTGTGTACAAGTGTTGATGATAAATTTAATTTTAAATGTAATTTAAAATATTTACAAAATTTATATATATAAACGTGATGGAATGATGATGATTTTTGAATGCAAGTCTCGTTTGGAATAGTCAAAATAATGGGGTCGAGTTAACATTCGCTAACCGTAAATCTATTTTGATATTTGGTGCACAACGCTAGTTTGTCCGTGATGTCATCTACAGGTTTTACTAAACCAACTAACCCACCAATATATGTACGTTTAAATTTAAAATTTTTTTTTTTTTATCCGCCAAAATTATCGACACCAAAAGAAGAAAAAAAAATAAGAACAAAAAAAACTTCTCCATATATTATTTTAAATTATGGATCATATTCCAGGATGATATTTTAACAACCGTTATGACAGCAACACTAGAATCAACATCAGGAAGTAACACAAAAAAAAAATATAAATTTGCACAATAAAAAAAAAAGCTTCTTCCAACAAAACAATCACGTATTCGAGATAATATTTATTTATAAAAATCCGTCAACACCCGCACATGTCAAAAATAAAAAAATATATATATATGAAATCAATTTAAAGACTTCTGTCAGTTTGTTTCTTATTTTTAAATTTTTTCATGAACTTTCATGTCATATTTTTTTATATTCTATTGAATTTCTTTTTTAGTATTTTATTATTTTCATGATGGTGAATGAGATCAATTGGTGATCAATCGTAAGCCAAACATTTTCCATAAATGGGCGACATGTTAATCGATGAAAGTCAAAAATATAAAGAATCATGATCGTCCATCTTATTTTTCAACTGAGTCAATCAAATTTCCATCAGCTGGTCCAACTTTATATTAATAATAATAATATATTTTCAATGTATGCATTAAAGTATCACTTGATACCATGTCAACTACATGACAAATATACAAAATATAATATATGACATCATCAACTTAAATTCCCTCACGCAATTTAATAATGGTTATTTATTTATTTTTTTTTTATTTTCATTGTACATCAAGTACACTAAACAATTTCTTACCACGCATTTTGATAATATACATATATATTTTATTAACAAACACAACAACTTAAAAAATTTAATTTTAACTATATTTTTATTTTTTAATTATTTTTTGCAATTTAGTTTTATCAATTTACAAAATTTATATTTATCGTTACTAATATTATACCAAACTTAAACTTTGAAGCTTAGTTGAAATTTTTTTTTGGGGATAATCCACTTTCACAGCTTCACATCGGTCATTGACTGGGCATTAAAATTTAAAAAAACTGATGCCAAAATTTAAAAAAAAAAGATAATTTTACTTGATAAGCTTTTACTAAATTTATGTAATTTTTAATATTTATTTTAATAAAAAAAATATAAAATAAATAAATATAAATTGGGTAAAACATTTAAAAATAATCATGAATAAATATAATAAAAATAAATAATGTGTAAATGGGCAAAATGGGATAAATGTTGAGTTTACTTGGATAAATGCCAAGTTGCAAAATAAAAGACATCATGAACAGGGAATCACAGGTGCTGTTTCAAGTTAAAATTCAAATAAGTCTAACATCCGTTGAGTACTTGGAAAAACAGTGTATAGACATTTATTTTTTATCTTGAATAAATTCTTTGGATAATTTTTTTAAAAATTGCATTAAATAAAACATAGAAATGTTAATAATGAAAAAAAACTGGCTACACATTGATCAGGTCAAGATGAAGAAGCTCAACAAGTTTGAATCGACTTTTGTATTTCGAATACAAGTCTAGAAGTGATACCAACGACATTGTCTAGAACTCATCGAGAACAATGAACTTTAGACGAAATTTAATATTACATATTGAAAACTAGTCACGTTATTTATTTAATACTGCACGCGTATATTAATAAACACTCGAATCATCAATGCTATTCCTTGTTTGGACTTAATATTTCTTGGAATGATCATTTTGATTAGTTATTATATATTTGGCCCACCTTTAATTATTCAAAATAAATTTACTAAATTAATACATATATTAAAACAAAAAAGAAAACAAAAATTAACTGTTATTTTAATTTTAAATAATTGTTTATTATTCGGTGTAAACATTTAGTTAGCATCAATTGATGGTGTTGAAACATTATTATGATAATAAAAAAATTAAAAGAAAAAAACAATACGCTTGAATTAAAAAATAAATTAAATATATCTGTGTGTTGAATATATATTTTTTGAAAATTATTTGATGAATTACAATTTGTTCTGATGCATGTTGTTTTTTATAAAATGAATTTTTGGAAAAAAAAAACTTAGAATGCATTTTAAAATGATTGGATAATGAAAAAATAAAAAATAAATTCGTCATGCTTGGATTACCATCAAGTGATGAGTCATATTATTTATATGTCATTTTAAACTGAGCATGTTGATGATGCTGGTTGTGTTGGTATAAAATCAACCGGGGTGGTCGTGAATAGAATTAATTGATAACTTTCTATAAATGCATTTTTTTTTATTCTTATTCATGTGACAATGTAAATAATTATTTTAAAGAAGACGATGATAAGCTTGTAAATAATAAAAATAAATTAATACAACAATGTATGCATCACAATGAGATCAAACATCAAGATGATAGAAAAAAAAATAAAAAATATATATATATTCACTTTGTATCTTGAAAATAAATTTTTTTTTATTTTTCTTTCAACACCATGTTTTTCATTCTTTACTTGTCTTCAACGATTTTATATAAAAAAAAAAAAAAAAATGTATTCTTTCTATTATTATGATCATTGCATTTTTTAATAATAGAAATCTGATATTTTATTTTATTTTTTCAAGTTTTCCTCTTTGTGTAAACAGGAGAAGCCTCAGAACATCCTACATTTACTTGCATCACATATTTTTTCTATTTGACAAAAAAAGAAATAATAAAATTTAAAAAAAAATCAGGACTTCCGTGAGTCCCAAGAAAAAAAAAATCCAAATAAAATTTAGAAGCCAGTGAATATTTTAATACCTAAAAAAAAAATACTGCTACTATTAAAAATAAATATGATAATATTAACATATAAATATGAATTTATAAAATAAAAATGTAAAACAATCTAATGACATGATTCATTATGATGAGTTATGTTTCATTGACAATGACAACTGATTGATGATCAATTATCCAATCGATTTGTTGATGATGCATCAATATAATTTGTAATAATAATAATGAATAAATAAATAATTATATTGAAGATACCAAGGCTTTAAATTATCTTAACAAATCAACGATGATGTCAGTGACAAATCATCCATTATAATAATGATTATAAAAAACACTTCACTTAAGGTCACTAGCATTAACAGTCATACAATTTCACAACACGTGCTTCATTCATTATGATAATAATTATATTCAATGTGTTAGATATAAATATATACTCATTTCCTTTTTAACAAACAAGTAATTTTATCTTTTTTTTTTTTCTTCTTTTAATTACAATGCAATTAGTATTTAAAAAAACAAACAAATTCACTGGGTTAACATTAACAGGTATGGAACGATGATAATGTAAAAAAAAACCAGAAAAAGCTTTACTTCCGTTTAAACACAGATAAAACACAATTCAGTTGTAAATCATGATTTTAAAAAAAGTGCCTAGAGAAGAGGGCAGAAAAAAGGGAAAAAATAAAAAAATAGATAACAAGAGAGGTAGGTGAGGTTCTGACCCACATTTCTCGTTTTTTTTTTTTTCTCTTTTTAATATATCGTAAACCACTATTATCACGAATCTTATACTTGATTTTTTAAATTCTTTAGAAAAATAATAGTTTAACAGATATATATTTTTTTTTAGTTGCTGAAACTTTATACACTCACTGAGAATTTAAAAGACACAATAATATATTATATATATATATATACATATATATATATTAATTGACCAGTTTGACAATCTGGTTTTGACTTATATGGTAAGATGAGAAAACATGTAACTTATACTGGTATGAATTGCATTGAAAAGTATAGAAAAATTGATTGCAACGATGATCAGGTTTATAAACCTGGAAAATTGTAAACACAATTTGCTTCTTTTTTTTTTTTTTTTTTTGATAACTTGGAAATATAGAGAAATTATTATTTTATTCATTGAAGTTTTGTTAATTAAATAATTAATGATAAATGTGTTGATTGAGAGTTTAAAATTTTTTAAAATTTTTCTTTCAATTTAAATTATAGAGAAATTATTATTCATATTTTATTTTATCTATCGAATTATTTATGATAAATTTATATTCTCTTGATTCAATTTAAATTATGAAATTGTATTTTAAATTTTAATGTTTTTTTTTTTTTTTTTTGGGATATTTATTTGGCAATATTAAAGTTGAAAATTTTTTATATTCAACACTTGTTGATTTGACGTAAATGTATATAATTTTAAAAACTATTTATTTTTTTTTTTTTTTTTCAGAATAAAATAAAATAGAAATAGCAATAAAATGGAATTGAAGACGTAACAAGAATTGATTTTTTATACAAGATATAAGACTAAGACTATGCAGTATTGATTTTTTTGCAAGATGATGATTTTTTATTTTTGGCTTATCAATTCACGTTACTTGTTTGATTATTGTATATGGCTATGTGAATATATTAAATTCAACAACACACCAACTGCACTTCCGGTTATGCAACAAACTGCATACTTACATGAATCAACAACTTGTTAACATTGTCAGATTTTTTTATTTGTATTTTGAATTTAAATTTTTCAGTGCCAAAAAAATAATATTTTAAATTTTTCGGACGAAGTATGGTTGCAAATTTTTATCAGCATTAAATTTTAAAATGTAATTTTTTATTAATCATTCTGTTACAGTATGTGTAGTGTTTAAAATTTTCTTTTTTTTCTTTTTCCTGTGTTGGAGGTGTGTTGTAAATTGACCACTCTTGTTCCGGTTGTTAATTGTTTACATCCGTTAGAATTAAAAAAAAAAAAAAAAACATTGACATTGCGAACTTTAGTTATTATATTTTTAATTGAATTAAAAGGAAGTGCCCTTTTCAGTATGTTAAACTATCAAGTTTGTTTTTTTTTTTTTCAATTTTCCGGTTAGTTGCTTGAAATATTTTTTATCTAGTTATGTTTTTTTCTAATTTAATAAATTTTTTTACATCGCAAAATTTGTAAATATATCTCGTTGAGTGAATTTTTTTTTCACAGTCAAAAAGTCGAATATTTGATCTTTTTTAACACACTGTTTATCCATAAAAAAAAAACAGTAGGTGCACTACTTTAAAACATGTTTTAAAAGTTATTTACGAAAAAAACACTCAATAAAAAGAAGAAAAAAACTTTTAAATCTACTTTCTGTTAAACTCATAATGTAAATCAATTTATTATTTTTAAATTTAAAAAATGATGATAAATCATAATTTTTATTTTTAGCTGTAAAAACAGTGAGATCATAAAATGTTGACAAAAATTTTTTTATATCTTCACTTATTTATGTGTATTTTTTTTGTAATATTCGTTTTGAAAAATAAAAAAGAATTTCCATGCAGTCGAAATTTTTTTGGCAAGTTTAAATTTATTTCAAAACAACCAGTATGATTACGTCAAAATATTAAATCTTCATAATTTTGCTTTGATCAAATAATGACGTTATTTTTTTATATTATCGTCAAGTAGGAACAAATTGAATAAAGCAACACATCAAAAATAAATTAATAAATAAATAAAATCAAGGCTGTCAATTCGAGTCTAATATATAAGATATCATCAGAATTTCAATAAAAAATTAAATAAATATATTATATTATAATTCTTTGACTATTTAAAATTCAAACAAAAATCATAAATAGAAAGAAAATTTGTATAAAAATTATAAACTGTGAACTGTGCTATATAGTTTGAGATTAAGAAAATAATTTTAAAAAACCACTAAAACCACAAAAGAAGATACAGTGGCCAAGCTGATAACACCAGTAGAAAATAAAAATGAAAAAATGAAGATAAAGAATCATAAAACACAAAACCCACAGGTGAGTCCCATAAGTGTTTGTTTGATCACAGTGACTATACACGATAAAATTATAATACAAGTTACAAACAAACCCACAAAAATATAAAATAAATATTATCCATTTTTTAAACTATTCGCTTCAATAATTATTCTTTTAATTTAATTTCTTTTATTAATTTTTTCTCTTACCAAAAATTTTTAAAACAATATAACATTATCTCATTTTTTTTATTCCTTTTTTTATTTTTTTCTTCAAGTTTTTATCACTTGCATAAAATATTTCGAAACTCTCAAGTCGTTTAGATAACCCATATATAATTTATTTATTTTCTTTCTTACGTTTTAAAAAATAAAATATATTTCTACATAGATTTGATAATTTTTTATATTTAATTTAAAAAAAAAAAAATAAATATTTTTCTAAAAAGAACAAAAGAAATTTTGTATTCATGCGTTTTACGATTTTAAACTGTAGCTAGTTGCACACAATCAAATGAAACATGTTCAATTTTGTGTATACATGAATGGTGTATGCAAGTTATTTGTGTATGTATACGTGGTTTTTCATGGGTGCACGAAAGGCGCACATATAAATACGCCATGTCCAAGAAACGGCTGCCTACACGTTTTAGTTTTGCCTCTCACTTTATATATATATATTTTTTTTATCTTCTCACTTGCTCCAACTACAAACATGTCTGCATTTTGTTGCACGAAAGAAGAAGATAAAGTTGAGTTCGTCGACCGCTTCTCACACGGTCCATGTTACCATCATCATCATCATCATCATCATCATCATCATCGTCATCATCATCATCTTGAAGAAGGAATTGCTTTATTTATTTATTTTTTTGTTTAGTTTTTGATTTTTTTTTATTGGAGTAAATTCTCTGTGTTCCTTCAAGTTTTTGTCTTTAATACCCTTGTATATAAATATTATATATATACATACAGTAATCGTGACTCATTTTTTTTATCTTAATATTTTTTGTTTGAATACGGAAATACGCAGACAATCGATCATTATTGAATCCGGTGGGATGGATGAATGGACAATTGTTTTTCCCTTGACTGACAAATTGACGGTTATCAGGGCTAAAAGATCACCCGACAATATTAAGGGGAAATAAATTTGATTGAAAATTTATTTTTTAATTATTTATAATGTATAAAATTATCATATAAATAATTTATATTATTATATATATATATAATATAAAAATTGTTTATACTTTTTATTTGAGTATAAATTCTTTCAACAAGTTCATAAAAATGTTTTATGATGTCGTCAATTTTTTATTTTGGATTGAGAAGTACAGCTACTAGAACTTATAACACGCCTTGATATTTTACCAATCGATATAAAACCCATTTGATTTTGATTTTATATATATATATATATTTTTTTTTTTTTCTTGGGCATGATGATTTGGGCGTAAACCAACATTTTTCATCATCGCATGAAGGTCTTGTAAAGATATATATTTTTTTTTGGCTTTTTCATATATGCCNTTCGTTTCTTTCCTTCTTAGATATATATTAACTTGAGCACCCTCGAGTTGTATGACAAAAATAGAACACACACATACACTCACTCACATGATTTAGTTTATTGATCACAAAAATATTAAAAATATATAAAATAAATATTTGTTAAAGTTGAAAAATTTATTAATTATAAACATATATACATGAAAAAATAAATAAATAAAAAATTCACTAGCTATAATTAAAAAACAAAAATAAATTTTCCATAATATTTTTCTTTTTGAAAATATAAAAATTCTTTTTTTAAATCTCATTTTGTTGCAAGACCCATCAGTAAATAATGCGTGCACTTAGACCCCGGATGATAATGTAAATGGAACGTTTGTCGCCAACACTTGTGACGTGAAAAAATTTAAAAATAACACATTGATAAACAATTTATTGTTTTGTTTTTTGTTTTTTTTGCATGATTAAATAATGTTCCTACTGTTTTAAAGTGATTATTTTATTATTGTTATTTTATCCCGGAGATTGTGCTGGAATTTAGCAAGACTAGAAAATAAAAAGATACATAAAAAATGAGGGGATAAACGAATGAATATTGTTGCATATATATTTAAATGTAAATTTATTCGAAACAAGTTGTCTCATCGAATTCAATGCCTTACTCTAATGTCAGATTATCAACGAAGTATGTCGATTTTAAAACACGATATTCTTCACAATAAACATATATAAAATTAAAATTTAATTTTCATAAAACACATATTATTTATTGATATAAATTAATAACAAGTGTTTAATTTTTTTTTTATTCATAAAATTAAATAATGACACGATTAAAAGTGTTGAAATAAAATCGGTGTTATGTTCATCTGTGTGATCTATGTTTCAATTGTCAAACCAAACACGTGTGTTCTAAATTTAAAAATAAAAGAATATCAATATTTATATAATAATAATGAATATAATTTTATATTATTTTCAACATTTACTTGCTGGATTTTTATATTTATATAATTAAAAGCATTATAACTTTAAGAAAGATAAAAAGTCAACACGCAAAGTCCAATTGAATTAAAAGCACAATAATAAATGTTTAAAAAAAATATTAATTAATTAATAACAACTATTAATAGAATATAAATAAATAAAAAAATAATGATTCATAAGAATTGATAATATATAATTTATGAATTTTAATGATTTTATCATTTTCAATTTATATAAAATCAAAGTCAATTTATTAATATTTATATTTTTAATTACATTTATCAATTTTATGTGTCATTAATAATTCCCGTTATCTGATACACGATGTGTCACACATACCGCACAATATTTGCACAAATAATGAGAAAAAAAAAAATATGAAATAAAGAAATTGTCGAGTGAATATAGGTATGTATGTCTGACACGAATATAAGCATGACATAATTTTCCATGACCCAGAAAATATATACGTTGTAAAAATAAAAAAATGATAAAGAAAAAAATTAATGATGATGATAAGAATGCAAACCAACCCCACGTATGCATTCAAGAAAAAAAAAAAGATAAAAATAAATAATAAAAACAAGATTATTGTTATGACTGCGTGAGTTGACTCAAAAAAAAATTTATACCAATAGACACCGCACCCTGGCTAGTAATTTAACAACTAATAAAAAAAAAATATATTTATAAAATGTAATAAATATAAATAAAATGCTTGTCTTTGGTCTTTGTTTTCACCCGACCTCATCCTTCTTATGTTCTTCCCAACCCTTAAAGTATTCAACTCACGATTGCCTTGACAAACGTGACACTTGGAACAATTGTTTTTTTTTTTATTTTTTATTTAACCACATAAAGTAAAATTTGGTAATATATATATATTTTTCCTCTTTTTACTGTCTTTTTACTTATAATGGTGAACTCTCTTTTCATTCAAATAAATTTTAAATATAATTATTTTGAAAAAAATCAAATTCTTTTAGTTGAACATTCCAATGGAATGCACCATAAGTTCAATGTCCAGACATGTGCGTGTACAAAAAAATATTCCCGCTTTTATATTTTTTTTATTTTTCTTATTATATTTAATTTTAAACACTGAATATAATCAGCATAATTCTTAAAATTACAAAATTTACCAAGAATTTTCACTGACAATATAAAAATTTCTTATTAAATGTAATCGGATATATATATATTATTATTATTATTTTTTTTATTATTCAATTAAATAAAAATTGTTGTAATTTTTCATTAGTCACTAGAATAATATAGAATTTAAATCAAAATAAAATAAATAAATTTAAAAAAGAAAATGAAAAAAATCACAATGGAGCAATTAACTAGAAAAAAATTGAATTGATGGGTATTATTAATCAACGGATTTGTGAGTCACTGCTTTGGATTATGATAAATAGAAAAAAGAGAAATAAAATAGAATGAGAATTATATTTTTATATTTTATTCTACTCATGGTTCTAGAATAAGATGAAAAATTTAAATCGTGATAAAACTTGTGGTAATAAATTTATTAAAAAAATTTTTTAAAAAAATAAAGGGACAAGGAAAAATATTGTGTGGTTAAGGGTAAACCATGTCAAGTACAAATGAAGAATAAAATAACTCTAAACAAATTTAAAAAAGTTTATAAAGCGTAAAACTTTGTGTATGGTGGCAAAGTCGTAATGATGCTTTATGACTTTCCAAGAAATATGATCATTTTTTTTATTACATTCTTGATAATCGTAAAAAATAAATAACAAAAAAAAAAAATATTAATATTAACAACAAGTTCAACATAAATCATTCGTCATATGGGTACTTGAAATATTCAAAGAAAAAAAAAAAAAAATTTAATTCTAAAAAAATTAGACAAATGAAAAATAAATATTCATCAGTAAATTTTTTAGCAAAACATTTTACCAAATAAAGTACCGGCATAGGTAACATCCGGTATCCGGTAGATAACCTTTAGAAAATTACCGAAATCGTCAAATTGAATATAAAAAATAATAATAATGAGCTCATTTGTCAACTGCCTTTTTAATTTTTTTTTCATTCTAAATGTATTGTAGATTAAAATTATTACTAAAATATTATTACAGACAAATCAACAATGACAGTCAAAAAAAAAAAAAAATTAGATAGCTACTGTTGACGTATTCTATATATAAAAAAAAAAAAAATAATAATTTCTTCAATATTTCAACAGAATATAATTGATAACAAAATAAAAAAAAAATTTTTTTTTTATTTTTTACTGCCGCACTATAGATAAAGAAAAATGAAAATTTTTTTAAAACAAAATTATCAGAGTTCAATATGCCCATTTTCGGTTATCATTGCCGCACATAGAACAAAATTATTAATTTTTATTAGTTCCTAGAATATATTTTAAGAAAGATAAAAATATTGGAAATTCCCAAAAAAAAACAATGGATTTTTGACCATTTTATCATATATTCTAGGAACTAATAAAAATTAATAATTTTGTTCTATGTGCGGCATTTCGAAATGTTTTTTTTATCAAGCAAAACTTAAATAGTATATACTCATAAATAGATTTT
>MKYW01000228.1:110989-147311 GCA_015776835.1 Aphidius ervi | reverse complement strand
TTCTTTTTTTTTAAAAAAAAAAAAAAAAAAAAAAAAAAAAAAAAAAAAAAAAAAAAAAAAAGTAGATATACCGCTTTGACCGAGTTTGAACAAATGTAAATTTAAATAATTATCCTCATCCTGATTCTCTCTCAATGATATAAATTTCGAAATTTTCACATTTTGATTAAATAAATTGCAAAATAAAATAATATATCAATAAATAACCATAAACATCGAGTTAAAATTATATTTCTTTGAAAAAAAGCGACAAGCGTAGGATGGTTCCAGGGACAAAGGAAGTAACAAGGGTCTCCAAATAAAAAATTAAGAGAAAAAAAAATATATATATATATGAAGATGAAAGAGCCCTCTAAAATCTTTGGACAGGTGTATTTTTTTAAATTTTATTGTGTACCTGATGTTCACAATAGATTATTATAGATATAAAATCTATAATCCCTTTTTTTTTTTAGTGATTTATTATTTCGACACATTTTAATAAATTATTCTTCAATGATCATGTCAATCATTGATGAATTTTTTATTTTTCTTTCAAATCGCACGTGCCAATTGATTTTTTTTTTTTCAATCAAAACGTTTTTTATTTAAATATTTCTAATAAATCATCATTAACATACTTATTTTATTTCATCATAGAGAATTAAAATAAAGGATTAAGAATGTCTATGTCATTCTAGGAATTTCCAACAAGAGTCACGAAATATTTTGAAGGATTTACAATGAGATATTATTATTTTAAAAAAAACACAACAATAGTTGCTGTCTTCGTCCCACTGAAAACTAACTCAAAATAAAATAAAAATATTTATAAATATATATATATATATATATACATTGGAATGCAAATTTATTCAAAGCCGGATCTACTCTTATCTGCAAATGGAAGGCACACACTAACAATCTGGCATTTACCAATACTGATGCTAAAATAAAATTGTATAAACTCCAGACATTTTGCTGCATCAAATAAATTATATATAATATTTTTTATTATTATTATTATATTGGTTATAAACACTCGAATAATTGTGTAAAATAAAAAAATTTTTTATTCAAATTATGTACTGTATTTTTAATACCATCTTTAACGTCCACATGAAGATGACTTTTTTTTTTCTTTCATATTACGATAAATTTTATTGAAGCTTTATATAGATATATAATTTTTTTTTTTACTCTAAAACATGTGTTGTAATTATTGAGTAAAAAAAATAGATTGGTGTCTAAAAAAAATAATAATAAAAAACTTTTTTTAAAGGTTCTAACAACCCTCGTGAAAGGCACTCAATCACGTTCTTTAAAATTCCGAGGTTTTTAGTAATAATAAAAGCTGAAAGTTAAGTTTGCCACGTGAGTAAACGAAAACACTCTGTCAACGGGTTTTTAGGTGATGTTTAAAAAATTTTTTAGATAATTTTTATGAATGTTTTTCTAGTCACATATGCATAGTATTTATCAACTCAATGAAACAAATAAAAATATCATGTGTAAATGGTAAAAAACTGGTTTACTGATTCAAAAAAAATTCATCATTGTCCAATAGAAGGACCACTAAAAACAGAAATAAATTTGAGAATTATTGCTCGTTTCCAATTTTATGTCACAATGCATTTCTTTGAGTATATTATCAACATGGAAAATTAATTAACCAGTTGATAAAAGTAATTCTTTCTATCATTTAAATCAAATATTATTTTTAACATCCAAAATATAAGCCTCTACAAGTTTGGAATTTGTGTAAAACTCTTCATACAATCTTTTTGTTAGTAAAACGACAAAATATATTACAATAAAAAAAAAATGTTGGGGTTAAGTTGTTGAGTGCAGTATTTTGTTGGATGATACTGCGTATTCCAGAGATCAAATACCACTGGATATATCAACATAATAATAATAATAAAAAGGGGGAAATATAGCGTATATATATATTTATATTTTTCACTGCAAACCATCATCAACAGTCATAAAGATAAGTTTGCGGTTGACTTGCGCATTTTAGGGTTGATGACGCAGCATCAAAAAATATATATTCACTTTCTACTATGTTTTTTTTAACTCTTGCATTGTGCTTTAAATTAAATATTAACGTTTGCTAAATAAATTTGACTCAAAAGTTTAAATATATTTTTGAGAAAAAAAAAAATTTCTGCACTTGAAACATGGCAACCTTGTATTCATGGTTTCATTAATAAAATTCATGTTATTTTTTTTTTTCAACATGTACAGCCTCAGCAACAGACTCAACAAACACATGGTGCAAGTCATTTCATCTCTCTTTTACTAATTTTTTTTTTTTTTTAATTTTGTTTCTTAAATTTTTAATCGTCATTTTCTTCTTCTTCTTCTTCGATGCTATATAAAAACTTGTGAGTGCGTTCCTGAGACTTTTGATGATTGGTATGTGTTCATATAATATACACAATTCAAATGTATAAATGTGCATTAGTCAATTATAAAATTGTATTACATATCCAAGTATAAAATTTATTTGATAGATAGTGTTTTACTACTTGTAATAAATATATAAATGTATTAGCTAAGAGACGATTGTATGAAAAATTACTATGATTATGAGTCAGTGTATTATTTTGTCAGATAAATTATCATCAATATGTTGCATGATCAATAGATGCATTAGAAATGATTATCACGCAAATGTGAATTGAGAATTGAAAGCATTCACATTAATTTTTATTTATTTATACTTTTTTTTGTTTACTGTTGAGATAATTTTTTTTTGCGAATAGTTTATTTAGTAAATTTTTAAAGTCAAGTTAATGTAATTTTTTAAAAAGTAAATGACTAAATAATTTTTATTATATTTAAATATTACTTTGAGATTTGTATTTGTATTTCACTTTTTTATGACTCAGGAAATGTGGATTTTATATTTTATAGATTAAAAAAATTAAACATCATATTTTTAATCTGATAGAAATCAGTTTTGATTAAAAAACTGATTCATCTGTGTATATACTAATAAAAATTTTGTTATTATTATTATTAGAATAATAGATAATTTGTTTTTTGAATATTCTGTCAATTTGCCGGCGTATAATCAAAGAAACTAAATAAATATATTTAATTATTAAAACAAAGAGACTATCTGTTTGGTTGTAATTTAACTGGTACTTAATACTAATTAAACGCAAATTACTTTTTTCTTTTTAACTATAAATCGTATGCTTTTATTTTACAAAAGGCAAACGAGCAAGAGGCTTTTCAAGAGTGAAGAAATAAAAAATGTTCTACTTAAATAATTGACATAAAAAATTTTTATTTAAATTAAAATCAGCATCATTCAATGATCTAAAACATATATCCAAATGATAATTTTTGAGGAAAAAAATAGAAGCTGTATTAAATTATTGAAGTGAAATTTTTTTAGTCTTTATTATTTTTTTTTTAAATTAAAATAAGTCAAATTATTTTATCTAGGTCATATATATATATAAATTTTACTATTTTTAAATATTATATTAATTTGAATTTTAACATAAATATTTATTTTATCTGTACAAAAATTTGTAAAAATATTTACTTACATATATCTTGATTAAAAATTTCATGTGAAACCATATCAACTCTTTCAAATCTCAACGTGACAATGTTGTATATTTTTATTATCTTACAAGAAAAAACGGAAATAAAAAAGTACGTTGATATAGAGGGGAGGTATGTAAGCATAAGGGCCACAAAGTTTACACAATGCGACATTGCTAAGAAGATATAAATTCAACGACTCAAATGCTCGCGATCTTTCACACAAACGAGTCTTCATATATATATTTTTTTTTAAATATATATAAAGTTTATTATTTTTGTCACTGTGTAAAGAATTTAAAAAAAAAAAAAAATATATATTATTTTCGACTGACTGAGTCTCAGTCATTTTTTTTATTTAATTTTTGATATGAAAATATCCTTCAATTTAAAGCGTAATAAATAATTTAACAATACGAAGCATTATTTTTTTTTTTTTTAGATGAATATTTATGAGAGTAAATAATGATTAACCACTCCTATTATTATTTAAATCAATTTTGATAATGATTATTGTCTGTAATTATTTTAATGATTGACATAATTATATATATGTTTATAAACGTTCATAGTAAATATATCAGACAGTGTGTCTGTTTTATTTTTAGTTGTTTAATTAATTTATTTCTGTATATATAGACACAATCGAGTAATAAAAACCTTTAAAACTCATGTGTGTATCATTCATATATATATTTTGATGATTGTCAATGTGTTGGTATGTATTTCGATATATATATATAGACAAAACGAATATAATGTTGATGATGATAATAATGACGATAATGATAATTTTGTCTTGTGCCTTTTGCTACCAATGTGTTTATATGCCGCGCCCTTTTATTTATAGACTTTCTCGGAAGCATGATGAAAACCACGAGAATATATTCTAGACGGAAGCCAATGAATCATTTTTTTATTTCGTTTTTTTTTTACCTGTGTTTTACACTATTAGAGTGATAAATATGAAAATAAAATTTTTTAAAATGTTGTTTAGTCGATAATAAAAAATAAATATTTAGACCACCATCATCAGCCTATCTTTTTTTTTGTTTTAAAAATAAAAATAAAATAAATTGTAATTGGTAGTGTTGAACAGCCAAAAGTATATATGGAAAAAAATATATATATAACAACATGTTTGAGGTAAATTTAAAACTGTAATAAAAAAAAAAAAAAAAAAATTGTTCTCTTTTAAATTTTTCAATATTTAAAGGGTTTATTGAATTTTTTTTTCATGATATAAAAAAATAATTACATATTAAATTAAAATAGATAGTTAATTTTTTTTTTTTTCTTTTAATATTAAATTATAATTGTTTAAATAAATAAATGAAAAAATAATATATTTATAAAGTTTGTGAAAGTTGATAATTAAATAAAAGAATGTGTCAAGTCTTGAAAAAAAAAAAAAAAATAAATAAAAATAAATTGGAGACACAAGACTATTTATATTAAGAGTAATATCATATATACGCGACTCAGTTACTTGTATTAAATTGCATATACATTTTTCAAAGCCCAGTTATTTAAAATGTCATATTTAATATTTTAAAATTTTATTTAGAATTAAAATATATTTATCTGTATAAGTATGTCTACTTTGAGGATTTTAAAATTGTTTTTTTCCTTACAAGAGTTGACTATATGTGTGTTTATTCTGTGAGACAAGAGATGAGATATACGCAAGTAAATTTATATTGTGTATAATCTCAAGTTAAGCACCTTGTACATACCAAAAGGGGACATAATACGCCTCCGAGTGTGTGGCACCTGCCATCGCGCTTATTTCCTTGATCAAATAGATGAAGAATAAATAAAAAAAAATATCAAAAATTTAATAAAGAAATAATACTCAAGGAAATATTTCTTCATTATTTTAATCATCAAATTATACAATTTTTTTTTCTTGTTATTTTTAAATAAACGCAGTATGAAAAAAATCATAACTCAAAAATGTAAAATATAAAAATACTTTTGTTTATATATATTTTTAAAACAAAATAAAAATGAAAGTTAATGTTAAAATATTATTTATTTCAATAGTATATTCAATAGGGGCTATACTAATTGTAAGGAGAACAAAAAAAAAAAAAAAAAAAACGGTTTTCTTACTTGAAGTTGAAGAGAAAATTTTATTGATTTATTCAATTGTTGGAACATACAATGGGTATGTTACGTGTTTTAATCTCAGAAATATTTACCTTGGACTAATGAATTTTTATGTGACATTGTGTGTGCAAAAACAATTTGCAAAAGTATTCAATGAATTTTTTGTTTATCATTATATACTGTGTTGTTCGTTTTTCATGTTTTTTTTTAATTTTAAAATTCAATTTGATTTTGTTTCGTTATTGTTTCTTGAGCTTTTATTCAACTCTGTGTCGTATGCATTGCGGTTTAACTCTTCTTCTTCTTCTTCTTCTCTTTCTTGATTTTTTTTTTTTAAATATTTTTTTATTTTTCATTCTACATCTGCTTTACTTGGCAACTCCGCCAGACGAATGTACTGTGTATAGTGTATACCTATATGACGACGAGTAAGAGGCTGTGTTGCCGCGAGTCAAAAAATCATGTTGCTGAATAAACCACAACGCGAATGTATAAATGCAAAAGACGTCTCACCATTATTAAAATATAATAATAATAATAATAACTTATTGGTTAAACCTTGAACCATGAACACACCTCAACAAAATAAATTGACAAACTTTTTTTTTTTACACTTATTTTTTATTTTTGTTAAGTATTAATTTAATGTAAGAAAAAAAAATCATTTTTTTGTTATTATTATTATCATGTCAAGTATATGCATTCACTTTCATTCACGGTATTTAAATTTCATTTAAAATTCATCAACCTTGAACTCAAAATATCATGAAATTTCACTGGTTAAAACCTTTTGGAGCGAAATTTACTCAGTTTAAATATCCATCAATGTTTTCTGATTTTTAAATAATAATTTTTAATTAATACATGAAAATTTCAATTTTCAATACTGATAATAAAATTTATAATAAGATATTTTATTTAATATATTGTTCAACAAAATTGAGTTATTTTATTTTCAATTTTTTCACTAAAAATTTAAAAAACCGAAATGTTTTTAAATTTCATAATACTTGTATTTATGAAAATAAAAATATAAATATATTTGATAGTTTTTTTACACGATGCAATTGCCAAGTGTACTGTTATTAAATAAAATAGAATAACAAAAATTGATTGACTGATAGACTTAAATAATTTATATTTATTTATTTTTAAAGGTATATAAAAGAAAAAATAAATGTATGTTATCATAACTGGCATATCGATAACGTAATGTTTACTAAAAAAATGTTCAAATGTATTAAGTAGATCAAGTTTTAAAAATAAAGAAAGTACGTCAAATAATAATGGTAATAATAAAAAAAATAATAGTAAAAGAGGAAATGATGTGTCAAGGTTTAGTTTACATATCCTTGAATAAACATATGATGATGATGACAATTATGAAAAAATAAAAAAATATAATAATTCAAGAATTGAAAAAAATTAAATAAAAAAACAAGCTTATATATTTGTGTGAGATTTAGCACCACAGTTATTAATGCGGGCATCAAATTGACCCTATCGCAACTAACGATCACATGTTCCAATAAATTCTCAAGTGGTCCATCAGGAAAAACCAACTTAAAATTTTTTTTATTAAAACTTTTAATGATGCCTAAAGATATCAATTATCTACTGTATTATTATTAAAATTTTTATTTTTCAAAAATTTGACTTGTAAATAAATTTTTTTTTCAAATGAATATTTATGATAAATTTAAATTTTATTCTTTGAGGTATTTTATAATTTAAAATTGCAATTCATCATATTTTCAACAATTTATTCATAATTAATTTATTATTTTTTTACACACAGTGTTAATTTTTTTTTATTTTGTCAAATGAAAATTATGTGAGAATGGAATTTATTACGTAAGCAACTTCAAGTATTTGCTGATGGTATTAAAAATGAAAAAAAAATTTATAAATAATATTTTTAAATTCAACAAGTGTTAGATATTTTATGATTTTTTTTGTAAATTATTTTATTATGATTTATTAATTTATTAATAATAAATAAGATATTCTAAACAGAAGGTAATTAATGAAAAAATTTACTTTTGGCAGTATCATTATTTTGATCTCTTGATTAATTAAAAAAAATTAAATATTTATCATTAAATTGGCTTTTAGACGTCTGTCATTTTTTAACAAGGGTCAAAATTCATCAAATAAAATTATTCATTAAATTGTTTTTTTTTTTTTTTTGATATATTTCAAATTATCAACATAAAAACAAACAAAACAAAAAGATAAATTATAAAATATTATATCCAACATGCAAAACGATCACAAGTTAAAAATACATATATTTATCATTTTTTTTTAAATTATTTTTGTTATCTGTTACACATGGAGAGTCCTTGGTAGAATTGTCATTTAAATTTAATAATTTTTTTTGCTCAAGTGGCTTCCGTTGAATTCGTATTATTTATTTTTCTATTTTTTTATATAATTATAATTTTTTTTCTTCCTTTTTTTATCAAGTCAAGATCAAGTGAGTATAATTGTGCTATTTACGTTCAACAATATTTATTGAAGTGTCATTAAAACTCATCTTCAAGTAATTTAAATATTTTTTTTACCTCTTGAAATAATGAATTGATAATTAACATGAGCATAAAATTGAACACTCATAATTATATTGTTTTTTTTTTTTCATTTTAAATTACAAGACAAATGATTATTATTCATTCATAAATTTATCAATGAATGTGTATATTACATACTTGATGATATACTTTGCTTTGTTGAATTAAAAAAAAAAAAATTATAAAAAAAACACGAGATATAAATAAAAAATCAATAATGCGTTATCTCGATGATAGAAAGGGGGAGGCAGGGGGACTGTTATTTCTGTCCTAGAAAAGATAACAGAAAAGATGGATTATTTTAGTTTCAAACGTTCTACTATATATGCTTTACATATATAATCCCCTAGATATATATATATATATATTTTTTTTTTCAATTCAAAAGGAAAAGAACATTGCAATGAATTACTTTTGATTAATCATACGCTCAATTGGATTTATGTTCAATTTTATTTCGATCAATGTATTTTTTTCTATGACTAATATAATATAATAAAAAAAAATAAAAGACAATTTATATATCTCCGATGAAAGCGAAATTTAAATTTACTCAATTAACTAGACAATGACAATATATAAATATTTATATATGATATTATCAACGAGTTTATATATACAAATCATTTCTCTAGACACAAATTGACCTTTTTAATTAAATTGTATTATAAAAAAAAATTATTACTTAATTTCAAATACATCAATGTTATTCGAAAGAAAAAAAACTTGAAACTCTAATAATTAATCATAGTGTTGAAATTGTTTTTTTTATTTTATTAAATTACTGAAAAATATATATTTTTTATTTTATTTTATCAGTTGTTTTTTGTTGTCTTTCAGACATTCAAGGAACAGGTTGAGGTGGCGATTATTAATCACCAGTTTGGTGTGAGAAAAAAGGCAAAAAGGGTTGGCAAAAATTATTACGAGATATTTTTTTTATTCACATAATATAAAACCCCCAAGGCCGAGATTTTATTTTTATTGCTTTTCTTTTTGAAAGGTTTGTTATGGAAGTTGGATCATCTTGGCAAAATTTTTTTTCCATGACATCATCAAATACTTTGGCAATATTATATCTCAACATGTTCATTTAACTATAATATATTATAAATTCAAAACTGCTGATGTATTATTTACTTTTATTTACCCAGAATTTTATATAATGCTTGAAAAAATTTTATCACTTGTATTTTATTCATTATAGTATAATCGCAACAATTTCCAAGTATTGAAAATATAATCACTGTAAATTCATATACTATAAAAAAAAAAGAAAAACATATATATATAAATGTATAATATCTATAAAAAATATCTAGAACCATTGGAATTTTTGTTTAATCAATTTATTTATACAGAAGGTAAAAAGAAAAAAAAAAAAAAAATGAATCAAACAAAATGAATCAAATTTCTTGAATGATAAAAATAATAATAATTATAACTTGAAATAACAAGAAATATATTTCAAGAAAGATAATGACATTTTGATTGTGATAAAATATAAATATGATACTGTTGATATGACAATTGAGATTTTTTTTTCTTTCGGCGTCATTAGTCATCAATTGATCTCACCACAAATATATGTTTTTTATTTATTTTTAATTGTTGCATTGTTTTTATTTCACCACGCTTAAATAAAATTAATTTCATTGTCAACAATAATATATGTTTATAAATAAATAAATGAATATGTTGTCTCATCATCAGGATGCAATTTTGAACGGAAGTTTAACGAAGCGTTTCATAATGGACATTGAGAAATATTTTAAACAATAGTCCAATGACTTTAATTTTCATAATTTATTTTTAACATATTATCATTAAAATTATGTATAAAATATTGCTAAATATTATTTTATAATTGTCCAACATAAAAATTAATTCAACACCTTTGAAAAGCCTTAAATTTATATTTAAAAAAAAATTGTTTAAATGTAAATGTAATGTAAATAATAACGGAAACAGCAAAAAAATATCTGTCAAATAAATAAATTCCTAACCAGGGTAAAAATACCCTTGATGAATAAATATAAATAAATAAAAACCACAAAAATAAATTATCAAAAAAAAAGAAATGAGCAGTTTGTTGATGAATCGCATTTAAAAAAACCATGACGTCATAATCGAGTTACAACCAACATATGTGGCCCGGCTTTTTCGACCTCGCGTTTCCGGTTTAAATCTAAAAGAAAAAAAATTCTTTACACATATACCCGTGTATCCAGGGTTACACCCTTTTTTTTATTCCCTTAAATTCAACTTTGCTGTATTTACCAGTGTAAATTAAATAAACATATAAGAAATAAAAAAAAAAAAAATTATTTCTAAGTAGAAAAAATTTTTAAAGGATGAGGTCATTGGTGGTCAATGCGGATAAATAGTTAACCGATTGCCAGCAAATAAAAGAAAAATATATTTTATTTTTTATATATTTTAAAATGTATTTATCAATAGATAAATATCGCAAGATAAATACCATCATGTTAACGTTATGATCAATACTGATTGAACAATCGAAGGTCATATATGATCAAGTATTTTTTTCATGTAGCAACATAATTGTGATAAAATCTGAGGCAATGTTAAAACGTGTGTGACGATATTACAATGTTTTTCAAATATGTATATATCTTGTCTTATGTCTATTGTGATATATATTATAAATCTGTGTATGTGTGTCATGTCATGTACCCATAAAAATAAACTATATATATAAAACCCAATGAATATATATGTAAGAAAGAAACCCATCCCGGATCGTGGGAGGTTTTTTTATCCTCTACTTGTTTAAAAGTCAGCTCCTTTGTCTCTTGATTCTCTTTCAAAATAGAAGCATATTATATAAAATAACGGTTTATTGGATGACTGAGTAAATTTTTACCCTCAAGACTTTGGCCTCAAACTAATATCTATTTTGTTTTTATTATCTATACGAGTTGAATGATTTTTAAATGATTTTTATATATATTTATTTATCAAATAAATAAATAAATATTAAGTAAAGTGTTTTTATTTTATTTATTCATTTGATATAATATTTATTTATCACGTACGTTGTTAAAAGTGCATCATAAAAAATTGACATTATAACGTATATTTTGTTTTGATAATAATATAGTGTGTCATATTGTATATAGCCGTCAATTTAATTCAATGAGAATAAATCATGATCACGATTTGAAATGATATTTAGTTTATAGACGTATTTGAAAGTTTATATCTTGCTTGATTTTATTTTGCATTTATATATTATCATGAGGACCGGAGGCCATGAGTGATTGGTATCAATGATAATATACACGTAAAATTACTGTGTAGATATATGCTCAAGTAAACATTGTTGACGATGATAAAAAAATAAATAAAGATAAAAATAAAAATACTAGTTTTTATATATACATGTATTCAAACCATAAATTAATTCATAGAGTCATAAAATAGTTATAATCATTTCTTATATAATTTTGATTTTATCTGCATAGAAAAATTGATTATCGATATTTTTAAAATCGATATATCAATAGTTATATTTCATAAGATTTTTAATTGGAATATTAATGTATACTATTTAACAATTTGATTGCAAATTGAGGTCATTAATGTGCAAATAAAATATTAAGATAATAATAAAAAATATTATATACAATGATGACCCCTAGAAATACTCATGTCAAGGGTAAATAATAATGTTTTATTTCCATAAAATTTGCAAATAAATTCATTCATTCAAAATTCAAAAAATTAAATTTGTGTATTTTTTCTTTTTTTTTAATTATCCAATTAAAATGTATGTATAAAATTTTAATTGAATATCGTAATAATCGATAATACTAAAACAATATTCCATCAAGCAAAAAATTAATTCTTCAAGTTGATTTTAAAAAGAGATACCTATGTCGTTTTTTTTTTTTTTTTTCGTCAACGAATTTTAAAATATACTAACAGCAAAGCCAATAAATAAATGATGTTTGTAAAAATTAAATGAAAAATAAATTCGACCACCCAGTATGATTAAATATTAATTTAATGAAATCATTTAATTTTTTTTTTTTTTTATGGAAAGGAAATAGAAAAAAAAAGCTTCATTTAAGAGAAGAAGTCTGTGTTGTGTCTGATATGTAAAATAATTTGTGAATGAAAGAGAGATTAAATTGATCATACATCCCACATGAGAGGATGGAATGTAACATGAGGTATTTCATCATATTTCTTACAGACTGTTTAACCGACTTTTCGAATGAGCCATGGTTTCTCTCTCTTTCTCTCAAGTGTGCAGTGAGATAATAAGTGCATGCGTACATCAATGTTTCCACAAGAAAGTAAAAGGCCTTATATATTTTTAATATATTATATTTATTATATATACATCTTGTTTGAGAAAATAAAACATATATACATGCGGTAAATGAGTGAAAGAACGTCCAAGGCACGAGTCGTTAAATGTACAAACCCAAATGAATCTGCATCATTGACAGGGCTGGGCTTTGTGTTAAATTTTCAGGGGGCTTTTCAACCGTACAACATTTACTCTCTTCTCATAGTAATGACTTTTTTTTTTTTTTTTATTATGTGTATATATCAATGTGCTTACATATTACTCCACATTGTTTATAAACATAAAAGATTTTTATATTTAAAAAAATCCAAACAGAAAAAAAAATCTAAACAAAAAAAAAAATATTTTCTAAACAAAAAGAAATTTTAAAACAAAATAAAAAAATTAGAGTATTTTGAATGAATGAAATTTAATACTACCGAGGCTAATTGTTAATTTGAAAAAAAAAATTATTACACAACTATAAATATAAAGTTACTAGAATTTTTTATTTCTATAATAGTAAAAAAAAAAAAAAAGCTATTTTTCTATGTATTTTTTAACCAACAAATAAATAAATAAATAAATAAATAAATAAATAAATAAATAAATAAATAAATAAATAAATAAATAAATAAATAAGAGTGATTGAAAATCAATATTTCAACTTTTTTTTTCTTTCAATTCGAGCAGTGATCTATAATTTTTATTTTTTCTACTTTTTTTGCTGAAATAAAATTACCAATTTGATTTGATAAATTATTAGTTTGAATTTCAACAATTGTGGGGAAAGGTCTCTGGGTCACCTGCATTTATTTTCTTTTATAAAAGTATATATATTTTTTTTATTCAACTCCACGTTCACTAACTTTTCTTATACAATCTTTTTTTCTCACAAAGAAATAATAAAAAAAGGCTAATCTTCCTTTCCCTTTCGAAAAAAAAAAAAAAAAAAAAAAACTTCCCGTCAAGTTAAAAGTGTTTACGTATATTTTTCAAGTTTTACATTATTTATTTATTTAACGTTATTTCATATGTGAATGGAAATATATTTCCGGCAATAAATACAGCGATTAAAAAAGACAAAAATATAAAAAATACGATGAAAAGTCAATTGAAAATATTGATAATATTACAATCAAAAAACGCCCCTAACAAATATTATTATGATATTTATTTTTTATTAAATAAATGCGATTTATTTAGAGGCATATGGTTTGTGGGCGGCACCTAATATCATCAGGTCATAGAAAATAATGTTAATAAAAAAAAAAATATTTAAACAAAAAAAAAAAAATCAAAGTGACTTCTCGTTACCAAGCAGATGAATTTTTATATAAATGTGGGTATTATTTTTTAGACCATCTGCTGTATATGAATTAATGTTGCATCGAGTAAATGACATCTGCCAAATAATTGTAAAAATCAAATTAGAATAAAAAATGCATATAAATAATCATTACTAATTAGTTTTTTTCCAACAAGTATTTAATAGCAACGAAAAAAAAAAATTATCAAGACACACATAAATACATTATTTTAACCTGTCAATTATTGTCACGTGATTGTCAAGTCAATGGAAAGTATATCTTGCCATTTTTTTAATCTATTAATTAAACAATATGCATAGTATTTTTTTAAATCTAAAATGTCGTTTTCCTTGACAGTTTTATTAACAAAAAAAAAAAAAAAATTATCAAAATGACACACGCAATATTGATTTCAACTATAATTATCAAACGATGAATGCTGACATTCAATCAAGTCAATAAATAACTCATTTATCAACAACTTTAAAATTAATGTAAATAAAAAATAAAAAAATTAAATGTCTCCAAGGTTGAATTATAAAAAATAAACCCAACAATTAATTAAGTAAAAAAAAATTGTTGTTAAAATTTGTTTGATGATTTATGATGACGTCTGACTCATATTTTAAGTTATTTTTATTTTTATTTTTTTCCATTTTCAATGGAGCACACTGAAGTTGTTTATTTATTTTTACTTATTTAATATATTGTTATTTTTTATTATTCTATTAAATTTTTTTTTCCTCTCTCTCGTCTGGATTGTTCTGTTTGTGTTATAAAGTCACGAAACTTAGTTGGAAATTTAAGCCATTTGAATATTGAAAATTGAGAAATTCATTTTGGTCACGATGAAGAGAGAAAAAAAAAAACATTTTTTTGAGTCATAATACAGCTTTGATTTTTTTTATTTTTTATGATGTGCATATATACTCTTTGAGACTGTGGCCTAAATAAAAATTCAGAGCAGCTATTTTTTTTTTTTTCATTTTGATCTTGCATGAGGCACAAACACACGACATTTCGAATATAAACGCGCATAATATCGTCTCGAATCGCATTGGAATTTTAACGTTTCATTTTTATGTTATTTTTTAAAAAGATGAAAGAACTTTATTCGTCAATATTATTACTATTTTTTTTTTTTTATTCGTATTTTTATTTTTATATATGATATTTTCGTGCAATAAATTTATTTAAAAATTTCTAATAAATATATATTTTTTTATAATGATAAATAAAATATTAATCTAAAATTAAATGTAAATTTTTTGAATAATATTATGTCCTTTGACGTAATTATAATTATCTGACAAATTGAGTAAAAAAATCACAGATTAATATTTCGAAAAGATTAGCCAAGTTACAATTTGCGATAATGTCAGTCGATATTTCAATAAATATATTAGTATGTTAATAATGTTAGTGCAACTATAAAGTCGAATGACCAAGTCTCCATTATCACAGTTTATTCTTGATGACCCGTTATTATAAATAAATATAAAAATTATTTATTTAATATTGATAAATTTAAACAGGAAAAAATAATTGTCGCAATTTTTTTTCTTTATCATATAAAATTGTAAATTTTAAATTAGCAAAAAAAAATATTCGGTAAACATTAAAAGTTAAATAATAATAAATATATTATAAAATTTTATTAAAATTAATAATGTCGAAATAATTCATTGACCTCTATAAATTATTATCATTTTTAATTTTCAAATCTCACTAAACTTTCATCCTACCAGCTAATATTACAAATTAAATATTTAATTTATCATCATTCTGAGGCCAGTCAATCAACATTATTAAAAAAATTGATACTATTTCCAATAAATAAATATATATATCTGAATATAAATAAAATAAACATACAAAAAAAATTTACAATGAAAAATATTTTTTACACAGACACAAAAATGAATGAATAAAAAAAAAAAGAAAAAAAATTGAATGTATTTAGAAAGATTGTAATAGACAAAAATCTATTTGAAAAAAAAAAAAAAGTATCTTATTTCTTCGAGGGCGGTCGTCGTCAGCAGTGTGGGCAAAATATGCAGGTATGTCAATTAATATTTTTCATTTCCCAAATTTCCCACAAAACTGCTGTTATACTCGAAAAATTTTTTGAGCCGATAAAAGCAAATGAACAATGTTTACAAAAGACGAGAGATAAAATATCGATGTAAAAGTAGGATAATACAACACACTTACACACAAATATATATTTAATATAAATAAAAAAAATGTATATCTTTCTCATGCGGGTTTAGTTTATAAACGCGTGTGTTCATTCCAAGACTCAATAAACTCTCAATTGCTTAATTACCAACTGCACAACGAGGTACACACTCGTACACATGAAACATTATTATTTTTTATCATGACGCAACTCATGTGGACTGTGCTACATATAATAACAAACACGTTATTATTTAACATTCCGCTTTACTTAAAATTAACGCATGATAAAATATTTTTTCATATATACCTGTGTGTATCACTATCACAAAAAAATTATTATGATAAAAATTACCCAACTATTTATCTATCCAAGAGATAACATATATAGTTATTTTATTTTATTTTTTTTAATTTAAATTAAATAAATAATAATTTAAAAACAAGTTATGATTTAAAAAAATATTTCTTTTTGTTTTAATTGAAATAGTTTAAATTTGAAATGAAAAAAAAAATTAAAATATAGTTTATGTGTCAATTATGCAACGTGTATATTTATTTTTTAGACTTTCCCCTTTGAACAAAATGGATTTGAAGACTAATCTGTCCCCATAATCAAACGTCATAAATATTTTTACCCGACTAAACTGATGACACAATATGTAATAATTGAATCATGATTCATTAACACTTCAAATTGACGAAAAAAAAAAACAATTTACACATAATTTATATGTCAACATCAAAGACAGGCTGAATAATTCCGTCTACATATTTTTTCATTTGTAGACTCGATATGAGAATATATTAATAAATTTTTTGTTAATTTAAAAATATTTCTTGGTTAAAGAATTCAGTGTACTCTATTTTTTTCGTATTATTATTATTTCAATGGAATATTTATTTTTTTTTTATCAGGATCATTATGTTGATTACAGGCATCATCCCTTCTTTTTTCATTTACATATTTATTTTATTTGGGTTGAATATATACCGTGTTGTAATTTACGCCGATCATCGAGCCGGCAAATTGTATAGGTATATGATTCTCGACAGACTGGTATTGCCCCCGAAAATAATTTCAGTAAATATAATTCACACGTCGTCATGGCTCATTGAGATTATATACCGATTAAACCGATTATATATACTGACTCGAAAAAAAATTTATTGTATGAATTAATAATATTCATTGAAGCCTAAAAGTAATAACACAATCAGACTTAAAAAAAAAAAAAAATGAAAATTCAAAGTAAAATAACAGTTGTAAAACGCAACTTGTTGCCATAACAATAAGAACAATTAAAAAATAAAAACATAGCAATTATATATATATATAAATAATAAAACTATAGAGAAAAAACAAAAAACTTTAAGTTGAAATTTTTTTGATGTAAATGGATTGGAATTAAAAAAAAATAAATAAATAAAAACCAGACGAAACTTGTTATTGACAAATATATAAAAAAAATATCTGAATGAATAAATGAATGAATGAATTTTTTGAATGAATGAAATTGCAATAATAATTTTCCGCAATTCCTGAGGGAATAAAACAGACCAAATCCAAGACGAATTTAAGAAAGAGATTATTATTCGGATTTAAATGTAGACCCATACGTTTTTTTTTTTTTCTTATTTTTTTGCTTTCAAATTCAATTCAATTCTTCTTTTTTTATATCCTTTTTATTTTATTGTGAGTGAGTATAGTATTGTAGTAAGATTCTTCAAGATTTCGTTTGTAGATTTCACCGTTGAATCGACAGACACCCCACGATGTTAGTCTTGAAATATAAAAATTCAAACAAGCGAATAACTTGAGTTTGGAATATTCGAGAAACAGTTCTTGCTCGGCCAATGGTCTTTGCGGTTTTACTTTTGCATTGGTTTCGTTTTTCATATTGGATATTTTTATATTTTTTTTTTTTTCGTTGTTCGTCTACCATCTGTCGATTGGTAGTCGTATAATATCGGTAGTCCAAAAGTGAGGATGAAATAATAAAAATTCATTTTAAAAATGAGTGAGAAAAAATATACTATTATAGAAATAACACACAAAACCATTTTTTCTATACCTGAATCTCGCCCTCGATCGAATATTATATTGTACATTTAAACTGAGCACGCTCCACCTGGTCCCTGTATATATTTCTCTTGATTCCGCATACAAATACTTTTGGGCCATCCATTACCTTCGTTTATCTTATTTTTACTCGGCAAAAAATTCAACATTCGCATACTATGAACTATCAAGCTACTGATTAAAGGTGCTTTTGTCTTGTGTAAAATATAACCGATATAATTATTTAAAAACCCAAAAAACTTTTATATCTCAACTAAAAAAAAATAAAATAAAATCTCGTTTCACAGCTGATCTTTTAAGATTAGTAGAAAATGTGTTTTTATTTCTTCTTCTTTTTTGTCTTTACGTGTTTTTTTATGTCATACTTTTATATATAAACCACTAAACTTGATTTTTTTCATTATTATTTTATCGATCGTGGGTGGTTTTTATTTTAAAAAAAAAAATCAAAATGAACATAAAAAAAATTCCATTATGTCATCAGGATAATATTGATTTTATATTTTTTATAATTTGCAAATTTATAAACGAGCTAAATAAATATTTATTTATTATTTACTTTTTTTTATAAATAAAAATTATTTTTTAAAAGTTATAACTTACACAAATGACATCATTGTTTTTTTTTTTTTTTTTTGTTTATAAATAAATTTATTGAATCATCGTAAAACCGTAAAATTAATATTTTTCTTTTTTTAATTCTTTTTCCATTAATTATTTGTCATTAATTATATAGCCAGTGAATAGAATTTAATATTTTTCTGACTTTTATTAATTTTATTTCTGCACCGCCCTATTCTATTTACGATATAATAATAAAAATAAAAAAAGGCAGCAGAGTTAGTCGATTGATCATGTTTCATGTAATATATTTGATAAGATATATGGTGACTTAATAATGTGCTTACTTCAACTATGAATTATAAGCCTCACGTGTTTTGTTATAGTTACTATATATATGTACTAAAACTTAATTGCGTTGATAAAATCAGCAAAAGTATTAGCGGGTCAGGTCATTGACTTGACTTAAAATTCCAACTCATGTATATTAAATATAAAAAATATTTTATAAACATATCTTAATTTCTCTGGATTGGATGATATAATGGACATACAACTATAAAAGAATATTAGAAAATAAAAAAATAAAAGTACATATTTATAAACTAATCTGTTGATCATTCGAGTATACACATAAAAACTGTTGAGCTAACGCGAGTTCAATGAGATCGATGAGCCAGCCAATACAGATAAAAAAAAAATTTAAAATTTTTTATTTATCATCATAATATATACTGTGACCCTTGAGCAACTAAATAGATACATAATATATTTTTTTTAGTTAATTTTTTTTAAAATTTTATTGATGATATTCAACAGCTTGCTAAATCGGAGCAAAGAAATTCTCTTGCTTCCTTCAAGCAACAAGTGTTAAAAAATAAAAAAATAAAAAAAAACGAATTTATTTTTATCTTCAAGACAAGTCTTACCTTGTGCTGTTGAAATAAGTGCAAAAAGCACCACGATATTCAGTGTCTTCATGTTTAAAATTTATTCAAAAAAAAAAAAACTTCAAGTTGAAAAATTTATTATTATTTTATAATTAAATAAAATATAATCAATCACTTTTTAAAACACCGTTCAAAAATTCATTTGAATCACTTATTGTAATTTTTTATTTAATTTAAAAAATCTCAAAAATGAATTTAAAAAATCACTTTTATTAAACGGAGTATAAAAACACAATGAAACAAATGTTTTTAGGTTTTTTTTTCGTAATTTATTTTTGATTAAAAATAAAATTTGCAGTATGGGGGGATAATTCCTGGAAGGTGTTACACGATTGGTGTATGTGAGTCCACCGAAATGAGGTGAAGTTTAATACAAACTGAAAGACGCGAACGGTATATCCCCGTGATGAGGCTGAAGAAATCGCGCCCCCGGCTTTTTACACGGAAACCTGCGCATTTAATGTTGCGCAGATGATTGAAAGTCATTGTGGTCTTTCACGCATGATCCAACGCAATCATATAAATAAATAAAAATTAAATATATATTTATTTTATACACCCACATAAGTTCATGACATTCACTGTATTTTAATTTAGCTTTAAAATTTAATTATTTAATTGATAAAAATAACAAAAAAAAAAAAATTTTTAAAGTATTGTTATTAAAAAATTCTAAATAATGTTATTATTACTTGCAAATGATTTAGGATTAAAAAATCATTAAACGTAATAATTTTTTTAAATATATGATTTATATTTTTATCTCTAAGTTAATTATTTAGTGAATCACAATTAAAAATTATTTTTTAAATTTGTTGATCTGGTTTTATATAAATATTGGCTCAAGTGTTGAGAATTTATTATTTTGTTATTGTCATTTTTATTCATTTTTTAATAATTATTTTATTGTTTACAATGATTCACATTGTGTTGTTATATGTTTATGCAAATTGAATGCCATTTTGTCATCTCTAAATTTATCAAGACTTTTCAAGAAAAAAAATAGCTAAGATTATACAAAAGTCATTTTAAAAATAAAATTTGACATTTTGATTATATTCTGTCTGATTATTATGTATGAAGTCATCTTTCTAAAATTGTAGCTAAAATTAAATCAATTTTAAATTTACAATATTTCAAAATAAACTCGTCTAGAATATTATTAAAAACCCAAAAAAAAAAAAAGCTTAAAATATTTGACACAATTTTTTTCTTTTTTAAAATCTATTGACGGTTGATAAAAAAGTTTTCTTTTTAATTTATTTATCGACTGATTTGCTTAGTGTTTCACTGACTCACCACAGCCATTTTGTTTGTATATTATAATTATTATTAAATTTTGCAGATAAAAAAAAAAACAAAATAATAATACATTATTAACAACAATTAAAAATTGTCTATTAATTAAATTTGATAATTTTTTTTTTACCTATATTTATATCATTTATTAATACAACAATGAAAAATTAATAAAAAAAATAAAAACAACTTGTTGCCATTGTAGTTGTCATTGAGATACAGCCCTAAAGTTTTTCAACAGCGCCATATCGCTTTGGAATGTCATGTTTTATCTCTCTCTCGCCCCCAAAAAGTATCAAATGAGAGAGGACAAAGGACTGCTTGCAATGGCTTGCAAAAGGACGCCCAAGAAAAGACGCCATGTTCATTTGTCAATGGACATCGTAACATATCGGACGTTAATATATTTTTTTTTTAACATTTTCCTTATACCATTTTTTTTTTTTTAATTTATTCAATTAATTTTTATCGTTAAAATTTAATTCCAAGTATTTTATTATTGATTAAAGTGTTTTGTAATATTATTTTAATTGTGTTTAATATATATAAATTAATTTAAAATGACTAGTAACGAGATAATTAAACGAAAACGCGAAGAGTACGAGATGCAACTGTTTGGCTTTCATTCGAGCATCGTTTATGCGACTCGTAAGACGCCGATTTAATTCTCAAACATTTTTTTTTTTTATTTTTTTGTTATTACTTTTATAATTATTTATTATTTATATTTTATAATTTGTTTTATTATTTTCAGATATATTATTTTAATTATTATTTTTATTTCGGTTGCTGGACGCGTGTGCTCTAGTGTCATGTAATGTTTGATCATGACTAGAGTTACACTCGTCTAATGATTGAAATTATTATCATCATTTAATGTTTTATTTAATTTTGTATCCTCATGATTTTACCCGATAATTTTTTTTAAAATTTATTCCTTATTTAGCAATCAAAATATTTATTTTTTATTTTATGAATTTTATTTCTTTTACTTTTCAAACAAAATTTGATATTATTTATAACAAGTAGACGAAAAAAAAATATGATTATTGAAATGATGATTGAATTTTTCAGTAAAATCAATGATAGATGAACAAATGCGTAGAAGATTATCAAAACTATTTGATTTTATTGAAAACAAATATAAAGAACAAATTGATGATGATACTCAAAGATGGTTGAAGGATAAAAAAAAATTGACAAAAGCATATCATCAAGGCACAAGATATCATTTACCAGCAATCGAGGTTACTAACTTTTGACCTATCACTTTCTGATTGAGAATAAAATTTTTTTTACAATTTTATTATTATTATTATTTCTTGGCTTTTATTATTTTTTTTTCTTTATTTACTATTATTGCTTATGTAATGCTTAATGATTTGTTTTCAAGCAATGCTAAATAATCGTTTATTATTATTTGATTGTAGAATTGCGTCAAAAGAGTCATAAACATACCTCAACATGTTTTGTTGGAAGAGGACATGGTACAATCAACTCAATACACTGAAAAACAATATAAAAATGCTGAATGTAAGCTCAAAGATTTACAGTTAAAAATTAAACAGGTAAAATATTAATTATTATAAATTAATTGAAATACGTTGATTAATTATTTTTGTAAATAAATTACAGGCACAAATGATGAATGCATTCATGAAAGAGGAACTTGAAATTGCCAATGATTTTGAAGAAAATATTGAGACTGTCAATTCATTGTGTGATGTTATTGAAGCTCAACCAAATCATCAAGATGTTGGTAAAGACTTGATTAAATTGTTGGAGTGTCATCATGATTTGAAACAGAATCTTGAACAACCTGTTGATTCTGAATCTATTTATCGAAATACTTCTACAACAAAACCATCAATTCATGTTGATGAAAGAGATTTAGAATTTTACTAAATAGTTAAATATATTATATCCATTCAGAAAGTATTATTTTATTTATATAAATTTTTGTACTATATATTTTTTTAAAATAAATTGTAATATTGAATAATACAATTTTATATATATACATTCATATTGTTGTTGATGTTTGTTTGTATAATATCACAAATAGCAATAGTTATTTGTATTTTGACTGATTATTTTTTTGATTTGATAAACAATTAATCAACAATATTAATAACACATTTATTAATTCATCACTTTGACATATGCAGCCCATGTCCAAGTGAAAATGTAAAAAATAATTTTAACATCTGTTGATATATCAACGAGTTGAAAAACCAATTTTACCGACTCTTTCATTTTTTTTTTNTTTTTTTTTTTTAAATATAAATTTAAAATTAATATATATAAAAAAATAAAATCACATTTAATTTTTCATCATAATAATAATTGTTGTAAAATAAAAATAATAATTAGAAAAAATAAAAATTATTCTATATTTGAGCTGTTAAAAAGAAAAAAAAAATAAATAAATAAATCAATAAAAAATATTTCATTGTCTTTAAAATATAAAATTTCCAAGAATTTAGAGAACTGTGAGTCCTGCTTTGTTTGTGTCCCTCTTAAATACACGTAAATACCAAAATGTTAGCAAATTGTCCTTTATTATGAAAATGATGGTATTCAAAATGTTTTGATTGGTCAATATCAAGTACATTTTCGGGGGATTCTCAGAATCAACAATACGTTAATATAATACATATTCCAGAAATAATTCCACTTCAACTTCGACTTCGCAACAAGGCAGTCTTGCTTTTTTATTTCGTCGTTTGAATAAAAATTTTTATAAAATCTCAACAAAGAAGTTTAATTTATTTTTAAGTAATTAATTAAATTATCAATTAAATAGTGTTAAATTGAGTAAATTATAAATTCAAGTGAAATAAAAATTAAACTTAAAAAAAAACTAGAAAGTCTAGAGTTTAATTAAAAAAAAAAAAAAAAGAAATAAAATGGATTCAACAATTGTTCAAGCAGAGGGTGGTAGCGATTGTCGTGTTACAGTACGTTTATTAGATTTAATGCAAAAAACTCATTATGATCTTGTTCAAGAAAATGGACAACGTCGTTTATCAGCACCAGAATTAACAAAAGAAATGCGTGATAATATAAAAAGTGCTGAAATATTTCTTGGACGTTTACCACGTGATTGTTATGAGGATGAATTAATGCCAGTACTTGAACGTATTGGTAGATTAATGGAATTACGTTTGATGCTTGATTTTTCTGGTTCAACTCGTGGCTATGCATTTGCGCTATTTGAAGATTCAAAAACAGCACGACGTGCATGTAAAATACTTGATGGCTATGAAATACGTCCTGGTCATAAAATTGGAGTTGTTAAATCAATTGATAATTGTCGTTTATTTTTTGGTGGTGTACCAAAAGATAAAACAAAAGAAGATTTTATGAATGAACTTGGAAAAATTCTTGATGGAATATCCGAAATTTATTTGTATCCAAATGCACAAGATCGTACACAAAATCGTGGTTTTATATTTGTTGAATTTAAAGATCATCGTTCAGCAGCAATGGCTAGACGTAAATTAATACCTGGAAAAGTTATTCTTTGGGATCATGAAATTGCTGTTGATTGGGCTGATCCAGAACCTGGTGATCCAGTTGATGAACAAGTCATGGAAACTGTAAGTACTATTTTTCATTGAAAAAAAAAACATTATTCTCTTTTTTTTTTCTTGATAAAATGAAGTATTGATTATCAATTAATTTATTTTGCAGGTATCAGCATTATTTGTGAGAAATTTAACATTAGAAATGCCACATCAAAAAGTACGTGAAATATTTCAAAAATCAACTGGTGTACCAATTATTAAATTAAAAAAAATTAATCATTTTGCATTTATACACTATGAGACACGTGATCTTGCTGAACGAGTTTTTCAAATAATGACACGTAAGTATTTAAAAAAAAAAAAAAAATAACTAATCATTGTCAGAGTGTAATTGTTTTTTCAAAAATAATTTAATCAGGTCCAGGAAGTGTTGCTGAGTATCATCAATGGGAAGTACGTTGGGCAAAACCAATTGGTTCATCAAAAATGTTGGAAAGACAACGTTCAATTGAAGAAGCTGTTGCTGCAACTCGTAGTCTTCATTTACCACCACATGAACAACAAAAATTATTACAAGAACAACAACAAAAAGCATCATACACTGGTGGCAATAAACGTGCAGCAAGAAAAAAAAATAAAAAAGACACACCAGATCTAGCTGTTGCTGAAAAACCAACTGGATATAATCATATCCATAATACAAACCAAAACGATGATGGTTTACAAAAATTAACAAATTCAAATGGTCCAGATGGTTTGATGATGCATCATGACATGTCGTATGATTATAAAAAAATTCTTGAGACATTTGTCAATCAGAATTTCCAGTCACAGTGTCGTTTTGTTAATAATAAAATTTATGAACCACCTGGTTATGTTTGCAAGGTAAATTAACACAATAATTAATTAATACAAAAAAATTAAAAGATAGCTGTTTTTGTCAGCTGAAATTTTTAGTTTAAAAATAACTATTTTACTGTCTTTGGTTTGTTTCAGATAATAATTCTACGTGATGAACATGTTATTTTTGAATTCCAAGGTGATATTTTTATGACAATTGAGCTTGCTGTTAATATCACATCAAGAAATGTCTATTATCGTCTTTGTAATGTGCTTGCTGATCCACAATCACTTCATTTTTCACCACAATTGCCAGCACCATTTACATCAAATCGAATTGAAGCATGTCATTAATTCAACAAAATGACAATTACATTTTAAAATGCTCGTACTATCATTTAAATTTTATTCTTATACATTATCTTAATTATTTTTTAATCATTGATTTTAAATTTTTCACTATTAATGCTTTGATATTCAATTTTTCAAAATAATTATTTTTTAAAGACATATTTTATATTACTGTCTTGCTTAATTGAATTTAAAGTCTTTTGATAATATTTTTTAAACTATATATTTTTTTTTATTAATTATCTGGATCATTGTGATCTTTAAAAACTTGACGTTCATATAAATGTCGAATTTTAATCATTGGAAAAAGTAAAAATAAAAAAAAGAAATTGTAAAAAAATTATCAACAATTTTTGTTGATGATATTTTACACAACGACATCAATCATATGAATTATAAATGAACGTTAAAAATGAATTCAAATTATCGGGTTTAGTTGTCTATCACGGTTTAATTAAAATATATTAATCTGATATTATAAAAAAATTTGTTGACAAGAAAATGATACAATTCAAACAAACAATCAATGAATTAAAAATATTTGTGTTTGAATTTTTAAAATATAAAGATTATCATGTAATTGTCTCTATTCACGTACTAATAAAATTTATAATTTTATATCAACTAAATAATTAACTATTGATCAATAGTCTTGAGTCAAAACAAAATAAAAAAATTAATTTAATTCAATAAAAAATTGTTCAAACAAAAAGAAAAAGTATTTGAAGTTTATGGGAAAACTTGAAATTTATGTGTATTAAACAATTGTTTAACATTATTGATAGTTTATACTCCAAAATATTTGTGCAAATAATCACTAACATGAATAACAGTGTCATCTTACAAACACAAATATGTAAATGCCCCAAATATTTCAATTGTTTTTCAATAAAAAGAAATATAAAAAAAAACGATTTTCAATGATATAAATATTTGATTACACTTTGTGATTTGAATGAATATAGAAGAAAAAAGGTACTAACATTATGTCAAGACTGCATGATGTGATGATTCTGATGATCATAAATTATTTCAACAGCAAACAACAGCTCCATTATTTCTGCAACATTTAGTGACAGCTCCACAGAGGTAATTAGGTATCTCACTTTTAACACATATTATTTTTTAGTTGTCATGTATATCAAACTACAATATTTTTATAATTTATAAATTACATATAAACAGAATAATTATCAGTAGCAATCCACTCATATCATGTCAACTCATGTGCATCACAATCCGGCGGACTTTTTTTTTTTTTATTTGTGACCGCAGCGCCACTCAGTAAGAATTTCATTTGAAAACAATAGATTTAAATATATTTATTTAATTAATTTAATGAATATAAAAAATTAAATAATTTTTAATAATTTATTATATAAATTGTTATAAATAATATATCATTCATTTTTTTATTAATTATAACAATTTCTTTTTTTTTATAAATACTTTGGAATATCAGAAAAAAATATTGTAATTATAATAAATTATTTTTTTTATGTATTTTATTATCTTTTTATAATTTTTTATATATTAATCATTATCAAAAGAGCAAATATAAATTAAAATCAATAGGTTTCTCTAGAAATCCGTTCGTGGCGCAAGTGAATGACCAAAGTTCTGAAAGGAAATAAAAAAAAAGGGGATTGAACAGCCGGTTGTAATAAATAAAAAAAAAATTCATCTCAACTACATACACGCAGCGAGATCAACACTGATATCAGTGAAATACAAGTGTTTATGTATCAAAATTTAAATTGATTTAAAATAAGGAAAAAAATATAATAAATTAAATAACAATAATGAATATTTTAAATATTAAATTAATATTTATATTATTTATAATAAATACTTGTCAATATTTGAGTTGTGAAGGAGTTAATTCTGAACATTCTGAAGCAACAAGACCAGTTGTTCTTTGGCATGGAATGGGTAAGTGTTTATTGAGTATAAAAAATGAAAAAAAATATAACCATCAAGGCCAATTTGCTTGGCATTGTACTGAGCCTTGGTAATGAAATAAAAAAATATAATATAAAAAAGTCAGGGACATTTGTCAAGGACTGACACTGTTCACTGTCATGGCCGTTACTTCAATCACAAACATGTACATATATTATATATTTTCTCTTGACATTGCGCAATAACTGTAACTTAAACGCGGCAAAGTTCAATATATCTGTATTATATAATTTTTATTATTTCAATAATTATGATTTTTAAATTTCAGGTGACAGCTGTTGTTTCTCATTCAGTTTGGGAGCAATAAAAATTATCATTCAAGAACAATTGCCTGGTGTTTATGTTAAATCAATCAAAATTGGATGCGATGAAATTGAGGTAAAATTATTAAATTACACAACAAGTATTATATTGATTTGTTGTTAATTTTTTTAAAATTAATATTGCAGGATGTTGCCAACAGTTACTTTGGAAATGTCAACAATCAAATAAATGAAGTATGTGACATGCTAGCAAAAGACGAAAAGCTAAAAAATGGATACAATGCTATTGGTTTTTCTCAAGGAGGACAATTTTTGTAAGAATAATAATTATTTTATTTATTTACACATTAAAAAGAAAATTTTATTTTAATGATTTTTTTCTTTTTAATTATCGGAAATAATTAGACTATGAAAAATATATAATTACACAGTAATTTTATTGAAAACATGAAATACCAGATTTTGTATAAGATTGAATTAATTTATAATAATTATTATTGATTTTTTTATAAAGGAGAGCAGTTGCTCAAAAATGTCCAAATCCACCAATGAAAAAATTAATATCACTTGGTGGACAACATCAAGGTGTTTATGGTCTTCCAAATTGTGGTTCTATGCGGCATAAAATGTGTGATTATTTGAGGAAAATGCTCAACTATGCTGCTTACATCAGGTTAATAATATCAATATTATTTTTATATAAAATATTAAACTAATAATGTTACATTAAAGTAATTAGTTTATTTTATTTTTTCATTTAAGACCAATTCAGGAACGTTTTGTCCAAGCTGAGTACTGGCATGATCCCCTGAAAGAGGAAGAATACAAACAGGGAAGTATTTTTCTTGCGGATATTAATAATGAGCGTGTTATAAATGAGGTAATTATATAATTTGAATATTCAAACTAATAATTATATATTAATTTCTAGTGATACTTAAAATTATTTATTTTATAATTTACAGACATACAAGAAAAATTTACAACAACTTGAAGCTTTGGTGCTGGTTAAATTTGATAATGACACAATGGTTCAACCAGTTGATTCCGAATGGTTTGGTTTTTATAAACCAAATCAATCTGTTGAATTAGAAACACTTCAACAATCATTAATTTACACTGAGGTAATTTAAACAATTAAAAAAATATAAATTAATTATTTATTAATTTTATATTTATTACAGGATCGTCTTGGATTAAAGCAAATGGATTTAAATGGAAAAATACATTTTTTATCAGTCCAAGCAAATCATTTGCAATTTACTGATCATTGGTTTAAAGAACAAATTATTCATAAGTATTTAACAATGTCATAAATTAATTTTAATTTTTTTATTAACTGTTTTTTTATACAAAAGAAAAATAATAATTATTGATTATAATATATTAATTCATTTAGTCAATAACATGACAAGTCTGTAAAAAAATAAAATTTATATAATATATTTTATATTCGTTCCATATATTAACGTCTAATTTCATTATTTATGTTTAATTAAATAATTCAGGATTATTATTCTAAATTTAATAATCAAAAACATGCAATTTTATTTTTATTTAATAATAAAAATGTAACAAGTTTGTTAAAAAAAATAATGACTTTATCGATGCATCAATTCATCATCAGCTACTATTAACCCTCGAGAAGAAAATTTAAAATCAACCCGGATCACTTGAGTTCTACTTGAGACTTATCACAATCAATTTATCAGATACATTTATTTTTTTTTCAATCTACCAAATCAAAAGATCCAAACAGATAAAAAATAAAAAAAAAATGAAAAACCAACCCTTCTCAAGTATCAATGTGATATCTCAATCTCCACAGCCGGTCAAGAAAAATATATATATATAAAATCAGCCTATAAATTAAATTTTTAAGTATTGAAAAATCTATCCACATTTGCATTGACTAAACTTAAAAGAATTAAAAAAAAAACATAAAAAATCATTCTACACATGTGAAAACACTCGCCTGATGCCCCCATTAAGAGATTACATTATGAGTACACTTTGTACTCGTACAAATCCCCTTTACATACAAGTTATGTATAGAAAAAAAAAAAAAAAATCAAAATAAAAAACACAAACATACATATTACTTTTACAAACCAAACAGATGGTTAACGGTATGATCTTTTGCAAAAGAGCGCGAGTTCATTGTGTATATCTCTCGTCATGGATAAATATGTTTTTTTATTTTTTTTATACATAAAAAATGTAAAAACTACCCCCACATATTTTGTTTCATATATTTTTAGTTTTTTTTTTTATTTTATTCATATTTATACAAACATGGTCATCATATGATTACAATATTCTTTATTATATTGTAGTATATTTTCTTTTTCAAGTTTTTTCATTTTCATAATTTTTTTACTTTTTCTCTATTATGTTTTCTTTTATCACAGTTTTTTTTTTAATCTTTTGGTCTTCTTTATATATATTTAAATTCAACCCCTTTTACCACCCCACAAGTAGCAGACATTATGAAATGAAATATACCTTCAACGAGAATTGCGTCAAGACTTTTGACGCCCTTTTCTTTTTAATTTTTTTTTTTTTGCTGTAAATTTTTCTTGACTGTCTGACTTTGTTTGTTTTGTTTTTTATTATAAATATATTTTTCTTTATTATCATATTTTCTTTTATATATCTTTACACGTTGACATATTTTTTCTTTTTTAAATTTTCTTTATCATCATACTTACTGATTTTTATACACTTTATTGTTTCAGTTTTTGTATTATGTTTGACTTTGTTTTATTATCGTTATCGTTTGTCTTACTTTGATTTAAAATTTTTTATATATAAAATAATAAAGTTTTATTTTTTTTTATTTATATTTGTTTAATTAATAAAAAAATTTTATACAGTATACAATTATTTAATGGAAAAATATTGATAAATTTATAATTTTTTTTTCTATCTTTGTTGGTTATTTTTTTTTTTTTCTATTTGAGCTTTTTCATGTCTCGTAGAATTCCTTCACATCATTTGTTTCTGCATAATTTCTGTCTTTTATATATAACTTTTTCCAATTTTTTTTTTTATTATTCTTATTTTTCTCTATGTGAGGAATCAGTGAACAAACCACAGGTACGATTAGCTTATTATTCTATGCCTTTGTCGACAGTTTTGCAAGCTCGATGGCTTCAAAGCTACATGCACTATATATTTTTACAAAAGAAAAAAAATAAAAGTCTCTTCTATCGACAATCGAAGTGCTTCGATTTATTTTTCAAACAAAAATAAAAAAAAAACATGCGAAACAAGTAAAAAAAATAATATATTCATAATTTATTAAAACATCATTAAAATAATATTTAGAAATTTGTTTTTTTTTTTAATATAACTTTAATTTCCCCCGGGCAAATTAATTTATATACCTAGTGATTTTTTTTTTCTTTGACAAAATTAAAAATATTGCCAAGAGCTATAAATTGATAAAAGAAAGCTGTAAATTCATATCGATATATATTTTTAGTGTAAAAATATAATGAAGGATTGATCAATCCAAATATATATTTTAAAGAATTGTCTTTTATCAAAGCAAAAAATTTTATATTAATTACCTCTGGCTATGTATTAGATGAAATGGCAGTTAATCATCATTTTTAAAATTTCAACATATACATATATGTTTGATTATTACCTCGAGGCGAAGAAAATAATAAAAGACATTTGCTTTGTCATAGAACGATACGTGACTTACAAAGATATTCATATAACTAGTCAATCAAAATTATTATCATATATAAATACACATATCAACGATTTATATATAAAATAAAAATAATGAAAAAACAAAAAATTACATTACTACGTAGTAATTTAATTTAAAGTCATGTATACTCACATAGTACTATTGTTCATTTGTTTTTATTGTCATTATTTCCAGACAAATAATTTTAATCTGCCCTTGACTTGAATCATCAAAAGAAATGTTAAATAAAAATTTCTGATGTTTTCATGGATATGTCATTTTAACAATAGTCAAATAATCCGAGTGACTGACAATTCAAGCAGAAATAAACAAAAAAATATAATAAATAAATAAATAGCAGGTTTATTTATAAAACTTTATAATTAAAAAAATTATTGTTCATAATTTTTAATTGAAAGAAGAAAAAGATGTACTCAAATTATTATTTCATTTTCAATTTAAATAGTGAAAATGACATGGCGCATTTGTTATTTTTCCAATTTTTCCAATGTTTTTTTTCTTTAAATCGTTCAAAATTTTTTATTTTATTATTGTCAATTAAATGTATAAGACAATCGTTCACCTAGTTTCGTGGCTGGAAAAAAAATAAAATCAAAATCTCAAAATTGACAGTGCAATAGTCTTTTTTGACTTTCCTAATTTTTTATCTATTTATAGATAGGAAAAAAACGATAGCTTACGGGATTTTTGGGATCTAAATTATTTATCATTGTTTATTCTATTTTCCAGCGAATTTTAAAGGCGTTCGTTGCGTTTAATTGCTGGAAAAAAAAATAAGATCGAAATCTTAAAAACAACATAGTGCAATTACTATTTTTTTGCCGAAAAAATATCATGAATTAAAAATTTTCTATTTGCAGAAATACACACAAATATTAGAAGAATAATTTCATATTGTAATAAATATTGTATAATAAATAAATTATGTCATTGTTTATAAGTTGAAAAAAAAAATGCAATATCAAATTTTGATGAATACTTAATTTTGATGTGCCTCTTATGTTGATTATAATGCTATTTTTATGTCGATAGATATGACATGCCTTGGAGTCAGATGCTAGAGAAAACAATGAAATGCATCCGATGCTTTTCTTCATTGGTTTTTATTATTATTATTATTATTTCTTTTTTATTTTAGCTGGTTGGCTACTGCTGGTAGTACAATATATATATATACAATTGTAGAGAATCCAACGGATAGCATTGTATAATATACCTTGTTGTTTTGCAGTAACTTTTATACCCTTCATGGAGGACCGCCCCACGATCCTTTCAGCGTCGGCGCGACCAACGTGTTTCCACGGTTTCGATGTTGTAGAACCAACCCACACTCACCCTCTTCCATAATCATGATGTTGTTAAAAGCATATTACAATGCCGACTCAATTTCTTTTTTTTTTTTTTTTATATTCATCTCATTTTTTCATTATCAATACAAATACACAATAATAATAATTATCATAAATACCAATAATAACTTGATATATTTTTTGTTAAGAATTTTTTTATTATTTAAACACTAATTATGTATGTCTAAAAAATTGTTGAAATGATCAATTGAATTTAAAAATAATTATACCGTTTGATTGGAAAAATTGTGAAATTTATTATGAATAAAAAAAAAAAAAAAAAACATTAATCATTAATTTACACTGAGGTAATTTAAACAATTAAAAAAATATAAATTAATTATTTATTAATTTTATATTTATTACAGGATCGTCTTGGATTGAAGCAAATGGATTTAAATGGAAAAATACATGGTACATCATAGTATATACGTAAATCACTTGATTCACATGATTCAGTTGAAGTTGAAGCAGCAATATATGCTGCACGTATGTTTGCATCACAATCAAAACTATTTGCTGTATCAATGTGTAGTAAAATATCTTAAAACAAAATGTTTCAAATGATACTAAAGTTATGCTTTGTATATTATTATTTCAAATGATTGCTGGTGGTTATGAATGGAATGATGATTGTCGTAGAGCAATTGATAATGTATGTTTTAAAATTGATGGTTGGTCAAAATATCGTATTGGACGTGGTGCTGCTAGATATGGACATCATTTTATTGCAACAAAAATATTTAAGGAACCCAAAGAAACAGTTGCATCTGAACAATTACATTTTTGGCTATCTGGTCTTGAACTGCTAACAAATGCTGAATGTTATTTAACTGATGATATTAATAAAACAAAATATATTGATAATAAAATTAATATTATTGAAAAATTAAATTATTCAATATCAAATTATTCAAGTGCATTGGCATCATTTAAAGCAGCAAGTACACCATTAAAAAATTTACAATTTACATGTGATTATGTTAATTTACGTTGTGAATTTTTACAATCTCTATTACAATTAATAAATTCTTGTAATTATAAATAATAAATTTATGTACATCACCACCACCAGCAATTGCAATGTCAATTGTATTATCAACAAAAAATGATTATCAAAAATATAGTAGAGTTACATATCAATTACGTAAATCAATACAAGATTTTAATACATGTGCTATGAATTATGTAAAAATTATATCAATCATCATTTGATGCTGATCAAGGTACACTTGATAATATACGTGCATTACAAGAAATATGTTTATTAATAAATAATAGTATTGAACGTGTATGTATTGATATTAATAATTCAACATTAATATATAAAAATAATGATAATATTATTTTTTATTTTGGTGATACAATTGAAATGCGACAATTGGCTAAATGTTGTATTGAAGTTAAAAAATTATCACCAAAATGGCAGTTAAATGACAATGAAGAAACAATAAGTCATTCGAGAATTGAATCATTAATATCACAAGTTGTATTAATTGATGGTGGTAAAGTTAGATTTCCAATACCAAGATATTTCTTTCAATCGTTACAAACGACTATTGTTAAATTATAGTAACTATATAATAACTAGAAAATTAATTATAAAAAAAATTGAAATAAAAAGTTGATGAATAAATTTAATTAAATATAATAAAACAACTAAACTAATCATTAATAATAATTATTATTTATCAACTATAAACAATTAGTTAATTAGCTTATTTACCTACTATGTAATTTTGTTTGTTCATTATTTGTATATAATTATACAAAAAAAATTATAAAATTCAATTGAAATAAAAAAATTAACTAGCAAAATAAATTTGTTATTAAATATAAATACAAAAAAAAATTAATAACAATGGTTTTATTGAAAAGCGTGGTGGTCAAAATAAAGCTGAGGTTTTAAAAGTGGGATAGAAACAACCAAGGGGACTAGAGATGACAAGAACAAAAAAAAAAAAAAATTAAAAGACAGTGTATAGGAAAGTACAGAACAACAGACAAATAAAAAAAAAAAGAAAAAAAACATTGTAGTAGGTGAAAAACGAAAATTGTGGAGAATAGCATGTATTTATTTGTGAAGCGTAAAACGGACCAGAAATAAATTCCACAAGTCCATCTTTTGGCTTGAAAAGTGGGGAAGAAAAAATATGAAAATGGCTGATGAATGCAAAAATGATATGCTGGACAATAGGTATTGTTTACTGTCGGCTGAGTATGATTTAACTTTTTTTTTTTTTATCATTTTATTTTTCTCTTCATTATCTATTTTTCGCCTGAATATTCAAACTAACCAAAAATATTCTATAACATTTTAGAATAACTGATTTTATTAAGATCAAGTTTGTCTATCATCATTGAATTATTCATCTATATTTTCATTCTAAAAAATATATATACTGTTGGAGTAATTAGCAGTAAAATGAAAGCTGATTTTCTATAAAAAAAAATTAATTAAAAAAGCTTGCTTATTAATTAATGTACATTGATTAATTTTTAAGATCTATAAAAATTATTTAGCCGAGTAGTTAAATAAGATCTTTGGTAATCAGTAAAAAGACGAACCACATTTTCTACCCCGGGTTCATTGTTATTGGCAAAATGTTTGATGGTGAGGGATTTTTCGGTGCTTTGCTTGAGTATTATTGTTATTATTATTGTATTTTTTTTTTTTTTTAATGAATATAACATATAAATGGAACACAACAAGAAGCAGCTTGATTAAAATATTAATTGAAATGGAAATAATAGACCGTCACACCCCAGGGAGTCTGCCCAAAGATTTATTAAATCGATGTTTTGATTTTAAAATATATACTTATATCATTATTTGATACCAACAGAAAAGACCAAAAAAAAATTATAATTTAGTTTCATGTTCACTTTTTAATCAATACATAGGTAAATTGTTTTTTTTTTAACCTGTTCAGAATTTAAGTCACATTTAAAATGAAATTATTTAAATATATTTCCTTATATTTAAAAATGAACATGAAATGAAATTTAAGGCGATAATCTGTGGTGTCTCAGTGGATGTACAAATGACTTTTATTCATAAGGGAACAATTAATTTTATGCACTAGTTTATCAATTGTAAATATACAAACCAATTTGTGTACCCCCTTCTGGACGACACACACCATCCCCCTTTAGAACCACCTCCAATAGAATCACACATGTTTGAATAAACTCAAAGACCCAAACAACCTGATATACACAATTCCTTTCATCAAAATTTACCAAAAGTTAATCAAGGAACATACGCCAAAATAAAAATTGAACCTCTTTTATTCCATCGATTTCATTAATTGATAGTCGCAATGTACCTTGTAAAGAAATAAAAAACATAAAAAAAAAAAAA
>MKYW01000228.1:30801-79529 GCA_015776835.1 Aphidius ervi | reverse complement strand
TGTACCAATTGAGCAAAATGAAAATCAACCGTTATCAAATTCATAATTATAATTTTAATAATGGAAAATGAATATTAAATTTTTTACTTTATATTTTTTCACAATAAATAAATCCAATTTTTATGCCTACATTTTACTAGAATAAATAATTAAGAAAATAAAAATATGAACAATTTTAAACCTGACTCCCTGTGTAAGCATACCTTTATTCTTTCTCACTCACTTACGTACACCGTCCAAATAATTGTAATAACTTGTCAAACGGAAGGCTAAAAAAGAAGTTTCACTTCCCTCGCGCGTACTGGTAACACACACAATTTTTTTTTTTTTTTTTACTTCTAGGCCAGGAAACTGAAAAAAACTGATCAACCTAAAATGATTGACAAAAATAATAAATTGACTGAAAACATCAATTCCGAGTTTAAAAAGAATATGAAAAGAAAAAGTTCGAATAAAGCAAGTCAAATACCTAAATTGGGTGAGTTATCAATTAATATTTTCAGCGATATTATCGAATAATAAAAAAACAGAACTTTTGTGTATAATAATTTTGTAGTTATTGATAAACCAGTAAAACGCCGTGGTAGACCACCGAAAAAGACGGATTCTAATATAATATGTAGAGAAAAAAATGATTCAAGAAACCTCACGAAAAAACAAAGAAAAGATACAGACAGTCAACAAGATGCAACTAAAAACGTTGATGGGAATGAGTCTGAAAGAATTCAAGATTATAATGCGATCGATCCTACGACTAATGTGTAACTGATTTTTCTGAAGTATTGACCGTCTGCGCAACTCCATCTTCCTCACCAATTACGCGAGGGGTTCACATGACCAATGAGAATGAAGCGCACAAACGCCAAGTCTTGATGCGGCAAAAGTTAAAACTACTGTACCAAGTTCCCGATTTTGCCGTGAGTGTCGCTTCGTAACCTGCCATGGCAGGCCCCATGTTGGGAGCCATTTCGTAACTGATTTTTCCACTGATAAAATAGAAGCGTCAATTACTATGGGATCAACGAGGATTTCTCACCATCCTCCTCCCTTACCACCAAGAGTGAGCCAGCTGGTGTATAACGGCAACCAACGGACCGTGGGGTAGTTCCGGGAGCAATGCCCGCTGACGGCCATTTCGGTAGTGACCAGTTCAGCAAGAAATGGTAGAGGGGCGCGGTCCACTATATTGGTTTCGAAACGTCACTCTGGCGCCATTACTAAAATGTATATGGTTTTTAGTTTTGGCCGGGAGCATAATAACCTAACTCCGCGGAAGCGGTTATTACCGTGATCATTAACTTTGGTTTAACTAACTTGCATAACCTCAGTCAATTCGAGAACGAGAATATTTGCACCTCGCAGGCTTCACCAAATATCCTCCTATTGCCTACTCACTCTAGTGCACCAAGTAGTCGAACATAAAGTCCACCCGCAGCCACGCTGGTCTTACGGCGGACCACTCTATGCATTTGACTACTCGATTATAGGTTACCCTGACAGTAAGTAACCACACTAGAGTGAGAGAGCGAGTAAGATCATCGAGCAACATCGTAAATCACCCTTGGGAGCATGCACCACGCATTGGGAGCTTGGTTGGACTCATCAATAACATCAACCAGTTCCACCTTAGGATCCAGTCGACACCACGTCTAAGTCGGCTAACTCCACCAAGGTGTCATGCCAGCTTCACCAGTGTTATTAACTAGTTTCTCCATAGGAGCATGTCGACATCACCAAGCCACTAGCTAGCTCCATCAAGGAGTCAGCTAGCTTTATCAGAAGCCAACCAAGGACTGTTACCAGTCCCGGTGCCATCAGCCAGCTCCGAGAGCCGGCCGACGACCAGCAGTGAGATGCCAGCGATCACCAGTTTTATGGATTCTCTATCCCCTCTCCCTTTTGACCCACTCCATACAACCATCTGTGTGCACACCCGATGCAACTCTTCGGTGGGAGTGTCGAAGTAGGGGATACGAACCTGACGCAGCCAGGGTAGGAATCTGGATTATCTGCTCGTGGCGGATGTCTACCAAGTCAACACTGACATTCAGGCGAAAAAAGATGTCACTACCGAGGCTACTCACAAACTGGTGGTATTAATTAGCGTCTCAGTCGATAAAACCCCACAGACCAGACCTCTAATTATTTTCGGGAGCGCAAGATCTGCCAAATCTCGTTACAAATCATGATAAAAAAAATGTTTTATCTTCTCAAAATAATGTTAATGAAAAAAGATCAACAGTTTCTTTTTGAAGAAAAATTAATAAGGTGGAGCAAAAAAACAACTATCTAAAATCGAGAGCTGCACAATTAGAAAAAGTATATATTCTTCATAGAAATGAAAAAATTTGTTAATAATAAAATTGAGTAATTTGATTAATTGATAACTTTGTTTTCTCTAGATGATGCTGGATAAAAATGGAACCGTGCCGACCATAAACTACCTCTGCAGAACCCTCCAGAAACAAGATTTATCACTCCGGCATCCTATTTTCCAAATATACAATCACTATCTTTACAACCTCAACAGTGTACATATTTTCCTACTATTCAATTATCTCCCGCACTTTTGCAGCAGTTGCCAAGTTTTCCAGGAATACCTTCTCTGAATCAAGAGGTCACCAATAATCCACAGCTCGCATTTACCAGTAATTATAATTTACCAAGTTATAATTACTACGATAAAAGACTACTACATGCCCAATTCCCTTATCATTTCTACAAATAATAAGTTATGCTGGTCTTAATGCAATTAAAATAGAAGCAAAATAATCATCACTACTTAAAATACCAAAAAAAACTTGGTTTACATGTAAGAACACAAAGAGTAAAAAAATCGAATAAAGACTCAAATATTTACTACAAAATTAACATTGTAATAAATAAAGCACATTTGCACTGATTTAAAATATTAAATTAATTTTTCAACAGGTAAAATATTCACAACTAAAATAACAAAAATTTATAAGTCTCATTTTATAATTGATTGAAAATATAATTGAATCAATTAATTTTTTTTTTAATTATTATAATTTAAACTTTATTATGTGAAGTGTGGTTTCCTTCACCTTACTTTACATTTATAATTTAAACAATTTCCTTTAAATATTTTTTCGAAATAAAGATACAAAATTTATTATTAATATTTAAAGTGAAATAAAACAATTTATTTAATAATTAGACTATTTAAGAAGATAATTTATCAAGACACAATATATAGAAATTACTGGTTGTGAGGTGGCATAGCCACATCACCAATACAACTTTACAAGTATAGCTCCGGCCCACCGTTTAGCTTGGTGGCCGGACTAGAAGCGTAGAACGAAGGAGTGTTTCTAGTACACACACATATATATACGGGTAAAACACCTCATTGACTACGTCACATGACAGGTCAATGTGATGGGAGACATCAAATATGCGCAGGAGCATTCTATCTCGCTACAATTAATTTAAGTTTGTATGAATTAATAATTTATTTTTTTTTCTTTACAACAGATTTTTTCATATCTTCATTATGAAGCTAATATTTTTTAAATACTATTGAATGGAAGAAAAAAAAAAAATCTGTTGCGACGCCGAATTGTGAATTGATTATGCGCATGTGCAAATATAGCTGTGAAAGTTGTCAACGTTCAACAAGCAACGTAACCTCAAAAATGCTTGTACATTTTGTAATTTTATTTTTTCATTTTGAGTGCTGTCAATTAAAGAATAATTAAATAAATATTGATTGAAAATTTAAGTTTTAACTTGGCTTGTTAAAATACCATCTGAACAAGAAAAATGACGTCAAATATCAATGCAACGAAGAAGAATTATGGTGTGACAATGTTGATGGAACATTTCAAGATTTAGACAAACGTGATCTCGATAAAGTACTGCAACAAGTACGATTGATTATATTGATAAATGTTTAGAAGAATGACAAGAAAAATTGGAGTACGTTAAAATATTTGTTCAAATGAAAAATTAAAAAAGTATATTGTTACGTATTGGTATTTATTTATTTAAAATAAATAATAATTGTTAAAGTCAAGTGACTGATAAAATACCAAGTAAGCATATAAATTTTTTCCTTTTCAACCTAAATAATTATTTTTCATTTTTAGCAACATTTACATTTTTTGAATATTTTTATACTTTCTTTACATTATTTCTCATTTAATATTTTATTTCTTATTGACGTAGTTATATTTTAAAAGTGAGTCGATATTTTATATCCGTTGACTTTGGCAATTGTTATAAATAATAGTTTCAGCAAATATTGAATCCTTATCATCGTGGGACAGGTAAAATTCAATTGGTCAAAGATGTTCCCACTTTAGATTATCCATTCTTCAGTTTTAATTTTTATGGAAAATTTTATTTTATAATTTTAAGGAGCTTAACTCTTGCGGCGACTTTTGTTGTATTCAAATCTTTAAAACAATGAAATTATTTGTTGTTAATTGACAATTAAAAATCTAAATAAAATTAATTATTAAAAGCAATTTAATTTTCATATGTTTCCAAATAATTTCAATCAAATATTTTACCAATAAATAAAATAAGTGAATACCAGTGAAGTTTAAAATATTGTAACGTGACATGTTACCTTCTCACGAAATTTTTAGATTTTAATTAGGGTCTCAAATCAACGAAATTTTCAGAAAAAGGGGGGACGGTAAATTTTATTCTACGACGCTAAAACATACCAAAAACGTCACTAAACTAACTTAATAAACCAAATAACCAAATAACCAAATAATGCACAATAATCCAGTTAATCCAAATAATCCAATGATGTTGTTTCGGACCTGAAATAGTAAATCTTAAAATTAAGTTGAGGGGTTTGCCTGGGGTCACTCAGAATGCTTTTTCGTGGAGAGAGGGCTGGGTAAAGAATAGTAAAATTACGTCTCTGAAAATGAAAAACAACGGGAAGTACAATAAGTTACTCAACAAAACGATAAATAAAGCACACAAATTAACATAGTTTATTTACTATTTAAATAATTAAGGTATCAAAAGTATTATTACACACACTAAAGAATTATATCAAAGGAATTAAAAATTATTTAATTGAACACAATTATCAAAAATGAAAGGCCTGACTTCGAGTCATGGTCCTTAACAAGAAAAAGTAATACAAAATTAATTATTACGTGAACTAATAAAAACAATATTTAATGCAAAATGAGGTAAGGCTGACCAACAAACTGTACATGAAATAAGAGGGGAGGAGGGGGGGGGTTAAGGAGAGGATGACTCCTACTCTTTGGGCTTGGGTATGGATGACTCCAATCCCGGGAAGTGGAAAAGATTTTTCGAGATTCTGGGATGACTCGCCAAGAACCTCGAACCTCTTTGACTGAAGGTAAAAACCAGAGAGCCCCTCATGTAGCCAAATCGTCAGCTTAAATAACCTACGAGGTTTTCCCTTTCCCCAGGGTTATTCCCCTTCTTTCGCCAGCCCTACTCGATAATAATAATAATAATTTTAGAAAACAAAATAATAATATGAAATGTTTTTAAGGTAGGCGAGTGCAACTCGTCACAATATATACAAATTAATCTTGGTGACAATTATTATTTCCTAAATTATTTAACCTTTCCTAATCCGATCAAAAACAATTATTGACTGTGACATTTTTCCGGGGTGTTGTTTTTCATCATCAGGCGATCATCCGGATTGACACGCTCGCTAGATTTTTGGTCTCAGATTTTTCTATCAACAAGGTACAATCTACGAATTTTACACATTCCCTCCTAACCAGTTACCCTGTAGGGAATAACAAAACAAGAGGATTTTTATAAAAACGTTAAATATCAAGTTGATTAAATTATATTATTTTCAAGTTATTACATTATTATTTTTTTCTGGTCAAACATTCTTTTTTTTTTTTTTGTTGTCACATAGTATAATTTCAGTAATCAACTTGGTACGTTACAATATTTTTAATAGCTGAAAACGAAGTGACATTAAATTAGTGCAAATTATGGTTATGTTATCTTAGCAAATTACATAAACCATAAATTATTCTCATTCATATTATCAAAATTATATAAGGAAAACGTTGGTATTTAAATAAAAAACCTTACTGGTGCACCAACTGAATGTATTGATAATTTTTTTGTTGATTTTATTATGTAAATTTGCTGTTAATGATTCATCAGTATTATCAGCCAAAATATTCTAGTGCACGAAATTTACCAAATTCAAATCATTCACAAGTATATGCCGTTAAGTACATGCAATACAACATCTATTATCAATAATACAAAAACAAACTAGTACTGGTGAAAGAGGAAAAAGGTTCAACAATTATATATCAACTTTTTAAACAGAATGTGCACCATCAAATGGAGCTGTTGATCAATTAAAGCTATTGATTGACTAATTAGTTTTTTAACATTACATAATCAAATAAAAATATGAAAAAAAAAAAATAAATTACAAAAATTACAGCAATTGAAAGATAAGCCTGGTGAATTATGAAAAAAAAGAATAACTTGAAGCTGCTGACATAGTATGTTGTGCATGTGTTGGTGCTGGTGATCCACCTCTTTATCATATCAAATTTCATTTAATATTCATTGATAAAAATATACAAGCTCAGTTACCAGAATATATGGGACCAGTTAAAGAACAAGAAAAAATTGTTTGTAGTGGTACATCATATTTAAATCGTACTGAATCATTAAATACTCAAAAAATAACAAGATTGTTACGTTGTGAAATCAAACCATAACATATTGGTGTTTTAACCGTGTATATATAGTACAATCTATGTAATATGAAGACTCAATACATTCAAAATTATATCAAGAATTTGAAGTTGCTAGTGTTGAAGCATTGGGAGGACGTGGAAAAAATATTATTATAATGTCATGTGTCAGATCGAATGAACATGAGAATTTTTAAATGATCCAAGAAGTTTGAATGTTGCAATAACAAGTGATAATATGGTCTTATTAATGCAATATTATCGTTGGTAATACAGAAGTATTAATGAAACAACCATTATGTAATCACTTATTGAGTTATTATGAAGAAAAAAAGTATTGGTTAGAAGACCATCAAATAATTCATAAGGATCAATAATAAAATTTGCTAAACTTAAAAAATAATTTAGCAAATCTAAGCTCACATTTTATGGCAATATATTATCAAAATCATTATATTATCAAGACTAAATAAACAGATACAAAAGTTAATAAAAATATTTCTTTTATTAAATAATTGTAATAAATTTTATAAATTTGTGTTTTTTTAAATTTGTAACTAATAATTTATATTCACTTTTATTTTCAACAGATTTTATTCTTTTGGGCTTAGTATTTGTTTGTCAAAGTCATCTAAGTACTCTGGACGAATTTTTAAAAAATAATAGTTTTGTTAAATGAGAAACTGAATGCTGTCAAAATTGCAAGAGCATAAAATTAAAAATAAATAAATAAATAAGTTTTGATTTGACTTGATTGACAATTTATCTGACGTATAGGTAAAAAAATATACTTATATATTAAAAATTTATCCGAAATTTTATATGAATTAATAAATTTATACTTTATATTTATTTTTATTTTCAACACGTTGTATTTTTTGCTTGATATTTGGTGAGTAAATTGGTAATATAAATCTAGTTGACAAAAAATTCAAATATTTTTTCTGTAATAGGTAAGCAATTTAAATTATAATTACGAATTTCATTATTTATAATATTACAATATATTAGTATAAAATAATTTCATGGGTAATTGTTATTGGATTTTTCGTTTTAGAAAAAAAAAAAAAACAAAGAAACAAATCAAAATAAATCTCACTGTCCTATTTAGGTAGTGTTATTTGCATGTTAAATTTATTTGATTATGTTTTCTATTCTATTTTTTCGTACTTACTTGCTTTATTAAATATTTTTTACTTATTGTGTATTGAAATAAAAAACAAATCAAAATAAATCTCATTGTCTTATTTAGGCAGTGTTAATTGCATGTTAGATTTATTTGATTTTTATTTTTTATTTATTTTCTTGCACTTACTTGCTCTATTAAATATTTTTTACTCACTCTGTAATGAAATCAATAGTATAAAATAGTATTGTAGTTTCATAGTATAAAATAATTGCATGGGTAATTGTTATCTGAAAAAAATAATTCAATTTTTTATTTATACAATAATTTACTTATACATTGTTATTTTAGTTTTTGTACGTATTTGTAAATCTCTAATATATACAGTACTATACAGTACTGTACATCAGAATATAGGTCATTGGTATACGCCAGTACTTATACTTATTCTATACATCAAATTTTATTATTGGTACCTTGCTTTAAGAACACTTCGTAAATTTAGTTCAAGTTATTATAGAGGGCACGAAAAGTCAGCTTTACCGGTAAAACAGAAAGAATATCATAATCTTCTCAAAATAGTTGAATATATATATATATATATTAATGTGTTGGCCTTCTACAATTGAAAGTGAGTATGTGTATAATATTATTGAACAAAAATAATAAGGAAACCTAATTTTTTTTTATACATTTCCCGGCTAAACTATTTAAGAATATTATAAAGATTATTTAAATAAAAAAAAAAATATAATTTTCTTTGTTAGTTTTTAAAATACAATTAGTTGAATATATATATTGATGTGTTGGGCAGACGATTTGAAGTTAGTATGTAACTCATCGTTCAATGGTTAAAAAATAATAAAAAATTTTTTTTTTTCTATACATTTTCCGGTTAAACTGTTTAAGAATAATATAAAGATTATTTAAATGAAAAAAAAATATTATTTTCTTTTTTAGTTTTCAAAATACAACAAGTTGAATATATATTGATTGTGCCCCTATAATCTATCAAGTGTATATAGAATTTCTTTTTTATTGATAAATGTTTTGTTACAACCAGAAGATCAGTGAAAACGACAATTTTCAAGATAATTAATAATTATTTTTTTTTAAGTAGAAATTTAAAACAGTTATTGAGTGACAAAGAAACGTCAGACTCATTTGTTTCATAAATGGTTCGAAAGATTCCATAACAACTATATAAAAATTGATGAAATTTCTTGCCAAAAATCGATAAGTAATACTAGTGTAGATGTCAATCGTTAATTCTTATTTTTATTTTTTATCAATTCTTTATCATTATTGATAACGTTATGAAGAAAGATAATAAAATTAAAATTTTCTATAATTATCAAATTGTCATATCCAATAATATTTAATGTCAAACCACATATATAATAATTATACATAACGTGTTGTTAGGTACCAAGTTGAAAAATTAAAATTAACTATGAAATAACAAAAAAAAAAAGAATATGCAAATCCAAATTTTAAAAGGATAATAATCATAGAATAATTACAATAAATGAACTTGGTATTTCACGTTAAAGTTAAAAATTCTCTTATTTTGTTATTCCCTACAGGGTAACGGGTTAGGAGGGAATGTGTATTATTGTAGATGTACCTTGATGTTATGAATAATCCAAAACAATTGTTAAGAGCGTGTCAATCTGGATGGTCGCCTTTCGATGTTGGTAGTCTCGAATAATCCAAACGATAAAATAAACTCGAAGCACAGAAAACAATACCCCGGAGAAATGTCACAGTCAATAATTTTTATATAGGATTAGGGAAGGTTAAATTTATAAAGGAAATAATAATTTCATCACAAGGATTATTTTATGTTTTAACTTCACTGATAATATTTATTTTTATTAATTATTAAAATATTTAATTCATTTTTATATTTTATAAAAAAAGGAATTTTTAATTTGATTGTATTCTTTCGATTCAATAAATTTGATTTCATAAAATTGATTTAAATTTAATTCAGATATTGTCCAAACAAAAGTTGTCACAAGAGTGAAGCTCCTTAAATTATTAAAATAATAATTCCCCATAAAAGTTATAAAATAAAGGAGGGTTGATCCGAAGTGGAAACATCTTTGACCAATCAAAATTGATGTTTCTTATGCTAATCAGCAATTAATTATTGCTGAGATATTGTTCTTGATAATTGTTAAACTCAACGGATGTTGAGTATCGAGTTGCTGATATAAATGCAACTGTGGCTCAAGAAAAATAAAGGTTAAAATTAAAAATAATATTGAAAAAGTAAAAAATATTTAAATAAAAAATGTCAATGATGCTAAAAGTGGAATATAATTATTAAAAATAAAAGGAAAAAATTCATGTGCTACTCGATATTGTTTATCAGCACTGACTTTAACAATTATTATTTATAATGAATTATTTTAAAAATTCAAAATACCAATACGTAACAGTGTTCATTACGAAAATTTTTTATACAAAGTTATTTATTTATAAGCATCTATAAAAAATTCATACGTTCCAATCTTGGAAGAAAATTTCTTTTGTTTTTTGCCTCTTTTTAGTAGAAGTGTTTCATGATAGTGTGGAGCATGGTAGGGGTCGTGCATTTTCGGAAAATCACACATTAAGTTTCTATGTCCATAGTTTAACAAAAATGTTGTTCGACAAAATGTGCCCAATCAGAGAGCCGGCTGACAACGAATTTGGATGGGCAAGGACAAGCCTTGGCATGTATTATCTCTTTAAATTCGTTAAAAATACTCATATTTTTTTTGTTATTGGATATTGTGAAAAAAAAATACATCGCTTTTTTTTCCAAGTAAAATCACTCGTATCCAATCAGAAATTTTATGGATGCATGTCAAAAAAACAAAAAAAGAAACTAATCTATGAGAAAAAAGAAATTATATCGTTAAAAATTGTAAAATTTGACATTCATATTCGACATGCCTAGGGATTATTCTTTTAACGCCGTCGTCAGCGCCAAATTTGGCACAGCCACCATGACTACAGTAAATTACAGAAGTGCGTTTTCTTTTATATCAATTTTTGCTTTTTTTTTCCTCTTTTCTATTGTTGCTGTATATGATATCTGTATATGTGACATTAAAAAAAAAACAAAGAAAAATAAATAAAGAAACTAATCCATAAGAAAAAAAAATATTTCGTGAGAAATTGTAAGATTTTACATGCCCAGGGATTATTCTTTCAACGCCATCGTTGACGCCGAATTTGGCACCACTACCATGACTACAGTAAATTACAGCAGTGCGTTTTCTTTTATATCAATTTTTGCTTTTTTTTTCCCTCTTTTCTATTGTTGCTGTATATGATATTTGTATATGTGACGATAACAGAAAACAAAGAAAAAAAAAACGAAGAAAAACCTTTTTCTAAATCGTATTCAATGAATTGCATTATATTGCCATAACAAACTTTTGTATTATTTGCTCCCAGTAAGACAGACAGACAATATGATAGACAGACAACAATTTACAAAGCAAATCTTTAGAATTTTTGTTTTTTTTTTTGAGTAAACTTCTTTTCTCAGAGTAGTGAAAAAAAAACAGTGGGTCAGCCATGTAACGCTCGGAACGAGCTAACTAATGGAACTGAGTGAGTGGCTACGAGCGAGAAAAGAGATAAGCTTAGAATGAATATGTGTGTTTGTGTGTGTGTTTTCAATAATATCATCGATAATAATATCAACGGTATTAATAATATTAATAATGAATAATAATAAATAATGAATAATAATGAATAATGAATAATAATAATGAATAATGAATAATAATAATAATAATAATAATAATAATAATAATAATAATAATAATAATAATAATAACGGCATACGTTTATAATTTGCTAGGAATAGGTTCAATCAAATATTTGAATGAAATAAATTTGAGGAAAAGAAGTAGGCACTTGGTTATAAACGCACAGAATGATAGTACAAATTTTTTGAGGTAAGGAAAAGATGTAGCTAAGAAAAAGATGTTGGCGGTTTGAAACGACCGTGGTTTGGGTGTTGGCGGTTAAAAAAAACGGTGGTTTGGATGTTGGCGGTTTGACTGTTAGTGGTTTGAAAAGACTGCAGTTTGACTCTTGGTGGTTTGAACAAACGGTGGTTTGGGTGTTGGTGGTTTGGGTGTTGGCGGTTTGAACAAACGGCGGTCTGACTGTTGGCGGTTTGAATAAACAGCGGTTTGACTGTTGGCGGTTTGAAAAAACTGCGGTTCGGGTGTTGGCGATTTGAAAAGACTGCGGTTCGAAAAGACCGTGGTTTGGGTGTAGCGGTTTGGATGTTGGCAGTTAGAAAAAACAGCGGTTTGAAAAAATCGCGGTTTAAGTGTCGGCGACTCGAACAAACAGCAGTTTTACTGTTGGCGGTTCGAAAAAACTGCGGGTTTAGGTGTTGGAGGTTTGAATAAACGGCGGTTTGGGTGTTGGAGGTTTGAATAAACGGTGGTTTGGATGTTGGCGGTTTGCATAAATGGCGAATTTGATGTTGGCGGTTTGAATGAACTGCGGTTTGGATGTAGGCGGTTTGAATGAAGTGCTTCTATAGTTGTATGCGTTATAACTTTCGAGGTATTTTAACGGAAGAACATTTACGTTATTATTATAATCTGATTTATAGTGTTATTCTGAAACACCAATTATTTATGAGAAAGATGATGTTATTGCATCTCTACAAGTTATGTCTCGTACCTTTGACAGGTCATCTGTCTAATTGATTCGATTCATCGTATATTGAAGCTTATATAATAACTCTGGATAATCAACTATAAATTCGAAACTTAATTTTTTTTTCAATATTGTTAATTTATTCATACATTTCGAATTTCGATAGTGCTATTCATTGTCGGAAACGAGTCGTTATATGAAAAAATGTATAATAACAATTACAAAAGAATCAAGGAATATTGTTATCAAATAATCAATAAGTATTTCAGTGACATTAATTATCAAATAATTTCTTTCATTCCCAATACTCACTCAAATTTAAAATTGAATCTCGTAGTCTATTACTGCTATTACTCTATGTTAGAGTATATAGCTCTGCTGTCGTTTTAAAATTCAGGTCTGTATATTGAATTTTCTCCCGTATACATTTTGATTATAATTTTTTTTTGTCCACGTATCATTATTATTATTATTATTGTTATCGTTGTTGTTATTGTTATTATTAATGTTATTGTTATTGTTATTGTTATTAAAAAAAAATTAGGTCGTTCTTTCACAATTATTAGAAAATTAAATTTACAAACTGTAGTAAGATCCAACCACCTTATTTTTTTTATTCATATATTTTTATTTCACATATTTTGTTTATTAAAAAGGGAAAAAAATGAGATACTTTCGTATATAAAAATTAGGGATTTTTGTTTTGAAAAAATTGATTTAAAAAAATCTGGAATAGTTTGTTTCGTTTGTTTTTGTTCAGTTCAAAAAAATTAGGCCACTATGCAAATAGTTGTGATAAAAATAAAAATAATCATTAAAATAAAATTAACAATCAAACAGAATTTATGCATACTTAGAAAAAAAGTATGTTTGCAATTAACGTGAACAAAGAATAAATGAATAAATAATAAAAATAAAAAAAAATATAGATTGGAAATTCTTACTTCAAGTAAACGTAAGATGAGAATTCATACATAAATTGTGAATCATTTTATTGAAATTATGTGTAAAATATTGTTATTAATTATAAATTAATTTTCATCAATACATAGTAATAATATTGAAATAATAAAAATTAGCGTGTTGCGAGTGGGCGCGAGGAAAGTGAAACTTCTTTCAGAGTAGTTGCATGTCACGCCGAATATCTTGCAAAATAATAATAATAATGATGATAATAATATTCAAATATAAATATTAATAATTATTTCTATTTATATTTTGAATGTTACTATTATAATTTTTATCATTAATAACATCGCATAAATGGAAGAATGGCGTTTGGGGAAGTTTTTTTTTATTAAAAGAAAAAGAGCGTAAGTGAAAATTTATAACTTTTCGGGTTTTTCATCTGATTTTAAGGTTAAAAAAGAAAAACAAGGAAGAAGGGCGTAACAACTTTCGATAACGGATATAGGGCGTATGTTCAGGGACTTACGCTTTTTCTTCCATTATCAGAATCATTTTCAATAAAAGATTTGTAATTATTTTTATGTTTTTCTTATTAATAATAAATTATTCATAATTATCAGTGAACGATTAATAATTCAAAAAATCCTGCCATTAAATAAATTTCGAATAAAATTGGAAATACGCCCTTCATCTTTTATCAAAAATTATTTTAATAACGGAAAAAAGACGTAGATCCTTGGACATACGCCCTTTATCCTTTATCAAAGGTTGTAACGCCCGTTTTCCCTTTTTTTCACGTCTTGAATTTAGATGAAGAACCCGAAAATTTATAGATTTGCACTCACGCCTTTTTTCCTTTAAAATTGAAGTTTTTGGCACTTACGCCCTTCATCCTTTAATGCGACGATATAATTGATACTATTACTAATTATATTGATATTATGATTATATTACTAATTAATATTGATATTATTACTAATATTATATTGATATTATTGTTAATCAGAATATTATTGGAGTTATTGTTATTTATAATAAAAACAAAACATGAATTTACAATTAATGTCGCCAAAAAACTTCAATTTTTAATTACCTGTCTATTCATCATACCTGTGATAATCAAAAGACGTAAAATATCCAAAAGATCTTCAAAATTTTGAAGTATAAAGTTGAATAATTTGCTGAATGAAAAAAAAAATAAAAAAAAAATTAGGCACTGCAGTTTTTATTGTTATATTATCATTACCATTTATCGAAATAGCGCCTAATTTTTTTTTTACTTTTTTTTAATCCAGCAAATTATTAAACTTTATACTTCAAAATTTTAAAGATCTTTTGGATATTTCACGTCTTTTGATTATCACAGGTATGATGAATAGACAGGTAATTAAAAATTGAGGCTTTTTGGCGACATTAATTGTAAATTCATGTTTTTTTTTTATTTCACTTATTTTGTTTAAACTAATAATAAATTATATTTGTAATTCGTCTACTTTAAATTGACCGCGAATACCGTAATAAATAATGAATAGTAATCGAATACTAATTTTCTAGCATATTGGAAAACGCACTGTGGGCGTGGCCAATCGCTGTAAGCAGTCGGCAAAAAAAGAAACTAATTACATTCAGTCAAGTTTATCCCATTAGCATAGAATTTTATTGTTTATTAAAAAAATGTTATTAACTATTGAGTATATACTGTTATGGGCATGAAAAACGAATTCCTCACGAAATTTCCTTGAAGAAAATCGTATTATATATGCGGAACATATTACGAGTATTGGTGTAAAAATTGATTCAAGTGATGTGTATCATGTGTTTGCCACTTGTATACAAACATCTCATCCAAAAGAACCATGTCATGATATTGAAGGTCAATTTAAAAAAATTAATGGTGAAATATTATCAGTAACATGTTCATGCAAAGCTGGTCTAGGAGAAAAATGCAAACATATCCTTGGTTTCCTTAATTACTGTTCTTTGTAAGTTTTATTTTTATAAATATGTATTTTGTTTATACGAATGACAGGTTAAAGTGACAGGTTCATAACAGCAATTTCGGTTCTCCTCATAAGTAGTTGGTAAATTACATGATGGGACAGCATTTTTTTTTAATATGTGCATTGGTTCTGATGCATCGAGAGATAATTATTTAAAACAAACAAAAACTTGTTACTTGTGATGTTGAAGTATTTAGAGTTTTGTTTACATATAGATAGGTATACTTACTCTTCGTATAATTATAATAATTAAAATGAAGAGAGCATACCATTGCTTTTTGATTTAATGTTTTGATTTTCAATGCACGTTTCCAAGCTTCACACCGATTTATTTTATTAAAATCACCGAAATAATTTTTTACTTTGACAGGTTGTTGTTTGTCTTACCTCGGAAATGCATGGAAACTCAGATCTCTATTTCTCCTGGAATTACTGTTGCACCCAGAAACGTAAAGTCTAGTTTTTTTTTTTTATTATCAATTTTGGAGAAAATTTTGTACCAGACATTTTAAACAATTTGTAAAAATATTATTTGTTTATTAATTTAGCATATATACTGTGTATACCACATACGAATGACTGGATGAAATAGTTTCCAGAAATTTACCACTAGATGTCGTGGTGAATTGTGCGTGTCCCAATAAAAATTAAAGCGTGTATGTATATTATATATGTACGCTTTGAATAAAAGGAGAAAAAAAACAAATTCTGCTATACCATCAATGGTGAATAACTAACACATGCGGCTGCATACACACACATATACGCATGTAAAAAAAATTGCAGAAGTAGGGATAGGCGTGGGGTATGCGCAACGTATCCGAAGGAATTAGACATTTCAGCTTGGAAATTTATTTTTTAGTAAGATTTAATACCCGGCTTTTACTGACTCTTATATCTTTTTTATTATTTGTTGGAAAAATTCGAGAGTAGGCTCATTGGAAAAAGAGGCATCGATACATAATGAAACTATTTTTATTTTTTTTTTTTAACAAATAATTAGAACGACATTTGATAAATTAAAAACGACGACGTCACGGACCGCTGACTCAAAACACTGATACCCAGTAAGAGTCTCGCTTTCTTAAAAATTGAGGCGAGACTCTACCGAGTCTCTTGATAATATTATTCATATACATATAACCATAGTATAGATGACATAACAATAATATTATTGACTTATGATAATATCAGTGATATTAATAATATTAATAGTAATATTGATATCAATAATAACAATAATTATTATTTTTATATTATACTCATAATAATAATGAGAATTATAATAATATTGACAATAACATTCTAATATAAATATTGATAATTATTAGTATTTATATGTAAAATATTATTATTATAGATATTATCATTAATAATACTATTGTGAATAATTGATAATATTATTATCAATATTACTATTTTGAATATGATCAATACTCAGTTATACTCTTTAATAATATTTGAATAAAAAATAATAATGATTCTTTAAACCCGCGAGATAACTAATGCTTAATACGTTTAAACTAATTTTTTTTTAAAAATCAATTATTTAAGTATTCAACTCATTTAAACTGGTGAATAATATTTAAATAAAAAAAAAAGTCGCACACGCATACACACATAGCAGCTGACGCTCCGAGTTTGTACGCTATATGTAGTACATGTTGTATGCTTGCCGGCTTCCCTTCTCTCCATGTAATTCTCCCCTTTTTCGGCGTAACTCAGCATTGTAACCGAGCGTGTGACAGAGCGTGTAACGGGCGTGTGTGACACTCAGCATGACGCTGGTGGGGCCAAGAATTCTGTCGCTACACTCCGTAAAGAAGTTTCACTTCAAAAATATGAATATAAAGTTTGTAAATATAATTTAAATAAAAATTCCGTTTTAATTATTATTAATAAAAAATAGATTATAGTACTTTCTTCATATATATGTCACGCCTTAAATTCAATTGGGGAACTCATTCAACTTTTATTTGGCCAATAAAAAATTTACATGAAAATCCCTCTCTTTTTTATGATTGTATATACTTTAAGGGGAGACAATGAAAAGAGTAGGAAAAGACTCAGGCCCTTGTATATAAATAAACATTCAGGCTATATTGACTTTACTCAATTAAAAGAAACAATAGTGACTGTGTGTTTTTTTTTATATTACGAATAAAACATCCAAATATCATTGTATATTTGATAATTTTTCCATTCAATTAAATATCAATAAAAGAATATAATTTTATTCATATTTATGGCAACTTTTGGTCACGGAAGTTGTAAGTTTTCTAATGGTTACTTTTCAATGAATAATGATTGTTTTTTTTTTTTTCCTATTAATATTCTACCGCTAATAATTTTATTTATTTATTATTTTTTTTGTTTTAGAAATATATAATTTGTCTGCATTTTTTTTTCTATACAAATTTTTTCGTAAAAATTTATTTTGTTAATTATTATTTTTTTTTTGTTACATTTTCGTTTTCAAATATTCATTTTCATATATAATCATAATATATACAATGCAAACAAAACAAATTATTTTTTTTTTTTTTTTTCTTATAATGTTTTTTTTTTTATGGTCCATATTTAAATTAAGAATTATAATGAAAAATTTTTGAAACTGACTCTGACTTTTTTTTTTTTATCAGCAAGATATAATTAAATTGATATGAAATGTAAACAAACAAGCTATATTTTAAATGATTATTTGAAAAAATTGAAAAGTGAGGAAACGGGCAAAAACCAAGAAAAAACCATTGAATGTCGTATCTCAAAATCTAAATAAAATATGATATATAGTTTACTTACCAACTTTCTGATCTGTGGTGAAATACAATTGTATTATCTGATAATATATCGATAATATTTAATTTTTTTTTTTTTTAAATGGAGGTGTATGTTGTAACGAGATTTGGAAGATCTCGCGCTCCCGAAAATAATTAGAGTAATATTAGGTCTGAGGAGAATCATTGACTAAGACGCTAATTAATACCACCGGTTTGGGAGTAGTTTCGGTAGTGACATCTATTTTTGCCTGAATGTCAGTGTTGACTTGGTAGACGTCCGCCACGAGCAGATAATCCAGATGCTTACCCTGGCTGCGTCAGATTCGTATTCCTTACTCCAACACTTCCACCGGAGAGTCACATCAGGTGTGCGCACAGATGGTCGTATAGAGTGGGTCAAACGGGAGAGGGGACAGAAAATCCATAAAACTGGCGATCGCTGGCATCTCACTGCCAGTCGTTGGCCGGCTCTTGGAGCTGGCTAATTGCACTGGGACTGGTGACAGTCCGTGGTTGGCTTTCAACGAAGCTAGCTGACTCCTTGGTGGAGTTGGCTGTTGACTTGGTGACGTCAACATGCTCCTATGGAGGAGCTCGTTGATGTCATTGGTGAAGCTGGCATGAGTCCGTGGTGGAGTTAGCCGACTTAGACGTGGTGTCGACTGGGTCCTAGGGTGGAACCAGTTGATGTCGTTGATGAGTCCAACCAAGCTCCCGATGCATGGTGCATGCTCTCGAGGGTGATTTACGATGTCGCTACGCTACATAAGTAGGGCGTTGTTATCGCTCGCTCTTTCGCTCTAGTGTGGTTACTTACTGTCAGGGTAACCTACAATCGAGTAGTCAAATGCATAGAGTTGTCCGGCGTAAGACCAGCGTGGCTGCGGATGGACTTTATGTTCGACTAATTGGTGCACTAGAGTGAGTAGGCAACAGGAGGATATTTGGTAAAGCCTGCGCGGTACAAATATCCTCGATCTCGTACTGACTTAGGTTATGGGAGTTAGTTGAACCAAAGTTAATGATCATGGTAATAACCGCTGCCGCGTGGTCAGGTTATTACGCTTCCGGCCGATACTAAAAACTTATACATTTTAGTAATGGCGCCCGAGTGACGTTTCGAAACCAATATGGTGGACCGTGCCCCTCTACCATTTCTTGCTGAACTAGTCGCTACCGAAATGGCCGTCAGCGGCCATTGCTCCCGAAACTTCCCCACGGTCCATTGGTGGCTGTCATATACCAGCTGGCTCCCTCCTGGCAGTAAGAAAGGAAGATGGTGAGAAATCCTCGTTGATTCCATCGTAACCGACGCTTATGTTTTATCGATAGAAAAAAAAAGTTACAATGTATTCGTCGTAAAAAAAATATACATTAAGATCTGCGAATGTAACAGTCGTCGTACTGACTGTGAATGACTTCCATCGAGTTCTTTTCTCTTGAGCTCAAAGTGAAAGTTCAATCATGCGTAGTCAATTTATTTTGGTACTCATTACTCACACATTTAATAGCAATTGTAGAAAGAGAAGCCTCAGGCTCGAAAGGAGAGTAGTAACTATTTAAAAACTATTGAACTATTGTAAGCGTTATAAAATATTTGATGAATATTTAAAAAAATCGAATAACGTCGATGCATTCAAGTGTGTGAAACTTTATAAATACTGTTGCATTTTTCTCGATAACAAAAACTATCATCAGTAAGTTTTATATCATTCATTATAAAGTAAAATGTTTATTAATAATAAATCAAAATTTATTTTATTGTTATAAATCATGAACCAAAACTGACGCTTTAAAAATGTTTAACAAGGATTCACCTGTGGTAGAAATAGATTTGGAACTAATAATTTGTTTCATGAAGTGTTTTTCAAGTCACTCCAATGATGCAATGTTCTCCATCGTGTATGATATTTAACAATGTTCAGTGCAACATTTAAAAATAGAATTTAAAAATTTCACAAGTGTCACGCTCTAGCGATTTTAAAATTTCATAATTATTTTTAATTCAATTATTATTAATTACTGGTCATATGACAAAAAATAAATTATCAATTATCAAATAAAAAAGCATAATGGTATATGTATTAGCTGTAGTTTATATACATAAATGAATTGATAAATGAAATAAAACTCGAATAACGATATTTTAACGTGACTTGTGACGATTTTAGCATAATATGATGATAGAAAAAATTGTGTAAGTATACAAAATGTGCAGTACGCTGAATATCAATGGTAAATATGCATAATCATTATTTATATATATATTTTGTTTTTTTCGTGACTAGAAATATTCTATCGTAGTGAATTTTCTAGCGAATTTCCACCTCCACTAGATGTCCCCTCTTCTCCTTTTCAAGATTGCTGTACACGCAGAAATCCGTATGCTGTCTAAGTTGAACGTAAGTAGTTAAGAAGGAGTATAAAAAATAAGAGACATGTGGTGAAGGTAGAAATCTGCCATAAAAGAACTACAGTTAGTTTTTAAAACCTGAGAGATAAGCCTTCCTCTACTTTTCCTCAAAAACATTTGATGCTGTGTCCCCTTCTCTCAAACGAACAATGGTTTACTACTGACTTTACTAAATGACTTCTCTTCTCTCGAGCCTGAGGCTTCTTTTTCTACAAGCGCTATCAAATGTGTGAGTAGTGAGTAGCAAAATAAATTGACTGCGCATGATTGAACTTTCACTTTGAGCTCCAGAGAAAAGAACTAGATGGAAGTCATTCACAGTCAGTACAACGACTGTTACATTAGCGGATCTCAATGTATATTTTTTTCACCACGAATACATACACCTACATTAAAAAAAAAAAAAAAATTAATATTATTGATATATTATCAGATAATACAATTGTATTTCACCACAGATCAAAAAGTTATTAAGTTAACTATATATTATATTTTATTAAGATTTTGAAATACGACATTCAATAGTTTTTTCTTGGTTTTTGGCCATTTCCTTACGTTAAATTTTTTCAAATAATCATTAAAAATATAGCTTGTTTGTTTGAATTTTATATCAATTTAATTATATCTTGCTAATAAAAAAAAAAAGTCAGTCAGTTTCAAAAATTATTCAATCTAATTATTCTCAATTTAAATATGGACTATAAAAGAAAAACATCATTAGAAAAAATAAAAAATAAAAAATAATTTGTTTTGTTTGCATTGTCTGTATTATGATTATACATGAAAATGAACATCTGAAAACGAAAATGTAACGAAAAAAAAAAATTAATTATCAACAAAATAAATTTTTACGATGAAATTTTTATAGAAAAAAAAAAAAGCAGACAAACGATATATTCAAAAAACAAAAAAAAATTATAAATTAATAAAATTACTAGCAATGAAATATTTTAAAAAAAAATTCAGAATAATTATTTATTAAAAAGTAAAAAAAAAAAAAAAACAATAATTATTTATCGAAAAGTAACCATTAGAAAACTTACAACTTCCAACGACCAATAGTTGCCATGAATGTAAATAAAATTATATTTTTCTTATTTATATTTAATTGAATGAAAAAATTATCAAATATACAATGATATTTGAATGTTTAACTCGTAATATAAAAAAAAACATTCAGTCACTATTGTTTTTCTTAATTGACTAAAGTCAATAGAGTCTGAATGTTTATTTATATACGAGGGCCTGAGTCCTTTCCTACTCTTTTTTATTGTCTTCCCCGAAAGTATATACAATTATAAAAAAGAGACGGTTTTTTATGTAAATTTTTCATTTTTTAAATAAAAGTTGAATCTGTGTTTACCAACTTGATTTAAGGCGTGACATATGTATGAAGAAAGTACTGTAATCTATTTTTTATTAATGATAATTTAAACGAAATTTTTATTTAAATCATATTTACAAACTTTATATTTATATTTTTATTATTTCGATATTATTATTATGTATTAATGGAAATTTATCTATAATTAATAACAATATTTTAAACAAAATGTCAATAAAATAATTTACAATTTATATATTTTGTGACGAGTCTCGCTCGTCTACCTTAAATTGAAATTATATTCATTTTTCTTCGTTATTTTTCTTTATTTATTATTATTATTATTATTGTACGGTTGATCAGTGTCGCTTTTATTATTTTTATTTGCTTGAGTCAAGAGGGGAAAACCGGTTTGTACACCTAATATCATCCCCACGGTGTGCCCTAGCATATGATTCGTCATTTTGTGTAATTCAATTGGGATTGGTCCATATTAATCATAGTGGGAATAAGTGGGCGAGGTTCGAATCACGGCTATATACGCTTCGGCGAATGACACTCTCGTCACTCTCTCTTGCTTGGCGTACAGCCGCATAGAGTCCAGGTTCTCTGGCGAGTCGTCCCAGAACCTTCCTTGCCCTTCTTTGGAATTGGAGTCAACCACTCCATAGCCTTAGGAGAAGGAGTCATCCTTCCTTAAAATGAATCCCCTCCCCCTTCCAATTGGAAGTAGAGCCATCCCTTCTACCATGGCCTAGGAGTAGGAGTCATCCATCCTCATATTTCCTTTACCTTGGCCATTATTAGTATTGCGTGGTAATTGTCCCCCTTTTCGTCAAGCTTATTCGGTCAATCATTCATTATTGTATTGTATTTGGTTATTTGGTATTTCTTAATGATAGTTAATTATCGTTTTGTTGAGTTATTTATTGCAATTCCCTATTGTTTTATTATTTCAGAGACGTAATTTTAATATTCTTTACCTATCCCTCTCTCCAGCATATTAAGCGACCCCTCAACTTAATTTTAAGATTTATTGTTACAAGTCAGGATCAACATTCTTTAGATTATTTGGCTTATTTGGATTAATTTGTTATTCAGTTTATTTGGTTAGTTTTGAGGTCTTTTTGTTGCTTCAGCGGCGTAGAATAAAGTAACTGGCATATCTTAAGAGTCGTTTTTGGTCGTTTTACCGACATAGAATGAAATTTCTGTAGTTATAGTGACGTTTTCTTGGTTGGCTTTAGCGTCGTAGGATAAAGACTCTGTTAGTTGTAGTGCCGTTGTTGGTTCTTTTTAGCGTCGTAGAATAAAATTTACCAACCCCCTTTTGCTTAAAAATACGTTGATCCGAGCTTGTAACTTGAATCTCATGATTTCGTGAGAAGGTAACAATCTCACGATACAATTTGTATAAATTGATATTTTTATTAATACAAATTTTTCCGCTGAAAATTGGTTAATCACCGAATTTGTCAAATTGTCGTTTATTTATATGCATTTGTTACGTACGAACCTAGTTGATTATATTAAATTGAACTATGAAAAAACAAAAGAAAGAAAGAATATTTAACCAAAAAAAATACTAATATAATAAATCTAAAATAATGAAGTTTAATCAACTCGGTATTTTACAGGGGTATGGCACTACGTGTATTTCGGTAGGGGATTATGTGGCAGTATAGTACCTCCCCAAACAAGGTCTAGTTATGTTGATATCAAACGATAATCCCATTTATTTTCTACAGTATCGGTCTCAATTCTTTTTTACCAGCTTGTAAAAAGGCTAAATTTATCTTTTTATTATTTAAATAAATTAGTCTTTTACTTTTGAATTATTTTAAACATTTATACACAATTTTAACTTTTTAATATTATTTAACAGTAATTTATTTGTAAAACAGAATATCTCAGTACGATGCAAATTATAAAAATACGCGACACAAATATATATATATATATCATTGGTTTCTGAGGTGGCACAGCCACGTCACAAGTACAAGTTTACAAGTATAGTTCGGACACACCGTTTGGCTTGGTGGCCGGACTAGAAGCGAAGAGAGCGGAGTCTCAATCGACAAGACGAAGTAAGTTCTCTCATACCCACACATATATACATGGCTAAAACACCTCACTGACTACGTCACATGACATGCCAGTGTGGGAGACATCAAATATTTCTATCTCGCTACAAGCTCAATAGCAGATTTCGTCAAATGAATTAAAATAATATTAAAAAATTATATTTTATATTTTTCTTTCAATCAATGATATAAATAATGCTCACTCGTAATAAAATTTATTAGGTAAATTACAAATTATTATAGACGAATGGCTAAGAAAAGGATGTTGCCTGCGTGTTAATTTCTTTAGCTAAATAAATTATCCATGAATTAACAGGTAAACAACTTACTTTCCTCAGGCATTTTTCATATAGCTTTTTGTTTATTTAAATAAATAAAAAGCTATGGGAAAAAGAGCTAACGAAATGATGTTGCTTGCCTCTAAATTTCTTTGGCTGAATTAATTCTTCAAAAATAAACAGGTAAACAACATCCTTCCTTAGCTGCCATTTTTTTTATAGCTTTTTAATCATTTTGATTAATAAAAAGCTATAGGAAAGTTATTAGCTAAGGACAAGATGTTGCCTGCATGTTAATTTCTTTGGATAAATTAATTCTCCATAAATTAACGTAAAAAAAACTTCCTTCCCTTAGCTACCATTTTTCCGATAGCTTTTTATTTATTTAAAATAATAAAAAGCCATGGAAAAAATATTACCTAAGAAAAGGATGTTGCCTACATGTTAATTTCTTTGGCTAAATAAATTCTTTATAAATTAACATTCGGCAACATCCTTTCCATAGAAATTTTTCCCATAGCTTTTTGTTTATTCAAGTAAATAAAAAGCAATGGAAAAAAAAGCTAAGGGAAGGGTGTTGCCTACATGTTTATTTCTTTGGCTAAATTAATTCTTTATAAATTAACATGCAAACAACGATTTTCCTTAGCTACCATTTTTCCTTTAGCTTTTTATTGATTGAAATAATTGATTGAAATAAATAAAAAGCTGTACGACAAATGGTAGCTAATAAAAGGATGGTGTTCACATGTTAAATCATACAGAATTAATTTAGACAAAATAATTAACATGTAGGCGATATCCTTTTCCTAGCATCAATTATAACCATAGCTTTTTATTTGTTTCAATAAATTATTACAAGCATAGAAAATCCAATTAATTTATATGAATTCAAAAAATGCTGAGAAGTAAAATGTTTGTGGAATAGTTAAAGAGAAAAGTCCTTCTTGTAGAAAGTATATATCGTCGCGTTTTATCTGTCTTTCTGTCTTATTCTCTGTCTCTTTTCACGACAAAAATTGGTCTTCTGCGTTGATGTACGGTACACTGGTCACAAAAAATTAGCCCCTAGCGAAATACACACAGTGCTATACCCCTGGTATTGAACGTTATTATTTCAAAAATCCTCTTATTTTATTATTCCCTACAGGGTAACGGGTTAGGAGGAAATGTGTATCATTGTAGATGTACCTTGATGTTAGAATAATCCAAAACCAATTTGTTGTTGAGAGCGTGTCAATCTAGATGGTCGCCCGTTGATGGCAGCAGTCTCGAAATATCCAAACAGTAAAAAACTAGAAGCACAGAAAAAAACAACACCCCGGAGAAATGTCACAGTCAATTATTTAGGAGTTAGGAAGGTTAAATTTATAAAGGAAATAATAATTTAAGCACAAGGATGATTTACTTTAGATACACTGTTGAAATTTTATTTATTTATAACGTGAAAGTTTAATTAATTTTATTATTTCATTCAATTAGATTTGATTTTATAAGAAATTTATTCGATTTAATTCATGATTGGAATAGTACGTAAGTTGTCGCAAGAGTGAAGCTCCTTGAAATTATAAAATACAAATTCCCATAAAATGATAAATTAAAGAAGGGATGATCTAAAGTGGGACTGTGGTTTCACCAATCATACTTAAGGGTTCCGATGATAGTCAGCAATTAATTATTGCTAAGACAATTCCTAACAATACTTTATTAACTCAACGGATGTTTAATATCGAGTTGCTGAGGTAAAATTGCAACTACGGCCTGAGAAAATGAAATTTAAATGAAACATAATTATAAAAACGGTAAAAATATATAAATAAAATATCAATTGTGCTAAAACTGCAAAATATCTATAAAATAAACTAAAAGAAAAAATTTATGTGCTACTCTTGAATTTACCCAATATTATTTATTAACGAGACTGAGCGCCCGCTCGCGCGGTCGTTTTTATTTGACTCGAATGTCGATGTTATATGTATAGGAAAACTGACGTTTTCAGTATGTTTTTTTGGAATACATACTGAAAGACATCTTTTTTAATAGATAATTTTAATTGTGTTACGTACCGAGTTGATAAATTGAAATTAATCTATGAAATAACGAAAAAAAAGATGAATATGTAAATCCAACATTTCAGAGGAAAATAATCATAGAATAATTAGAATAAATCGACTCGGTATTTCACGTTAATATTAAAAATCCTCTTATTTTGTTATTCCCTACAGGGGAACGGGTTAGGAGAGAATGTGTATTATTGTAGATGTACCTTGATGTAAGAATAATCCGAAACAATTGTTGTTGAGAGCGTGTCAATCTGGATGATCGCCTGTTGATGTTGATAGTCTCGAATAATCAAAACGGTAAAACAAACTCGAAGCACAGAAAACAACACCCCGAAGAAATGTCACAGTCAATAATTTTTATACAGGATTAGGAAGGTTAAATTTATAAAGGGAATAATTTTATCACAAGGATTATTTAATTTAATTTCACTTTTAAAATTTTATTTATTTGAAATGTAAAAGATCAACTGATTTTATTATTTATTTAATTACCTTTGATTTTATAAAAATTTATTTGATTTAATTTATGATTTGTACAGAACGAAAGTTGTCGCAAGAGTGTAGCTCCTTAAATTATTAAAGTGATAATTCCCATAAAAATTATAAAATAAAGAAGGGATGATTAAAAGTGGGAACATCTTTGACCAATTATATTTTATCTATCCCACGATAGTCAGCATTTAATATTTTACTTGACAATTCTTGGCTTTATTTGTTAAATTCAACGGATGTTTGATATCGAGTTGCTAAGGTGACTTTGAACTACGGCTTGGGAAAAATAAAAATTGAAGTAAAAAATAATATTAAAAGAAGATGTATAAAAAATATTAAAAAATGTAAATGTTGCTAAAAATGAAAAATAATTATGAGCATCAAAAAAGAAAAAATTTATGTGTTACTCGATATTCTACATGTCCCTTGAATTTATCAAAAATTATTTATTAATTAATTATTTCAAATATAAAAATACCAGTACGTAACAAATGTTGCAATTCATGCTGTTGTAATGTCTGGCGGTAAACCGCATAAATTTTTTTTTTATTTTTTAATTATTATAATTACTATTCAGGGTGCATTTTAATACCCCTAGCTCCATCTTACAGAGTGTAAATATACTACATTTAAGGGAGCTAGAGGTTTGGCACCCTCAACAAATTACTTGAGCCGGCACTATTGCCAAGCGCATCTACCACCAATTTTAATTAGGAAAACTAGATATAAATTAATATAATGAGTGATATCGACAGAATCTTAAAAATATAAGGATTCTCTCGATACCACTTATGTCATAATTAAATGACTAGAAATAATTCTAATTAATGATTGAAAATCATAAGATTTTCCTCGACCAATAAGAAATGAGTGACATAAGGAAAAGTGGAAATAGACCAAGGAGGAGAACCGAACATCCCCGAAGGATCCCGCCTACCCTTATGGTCTGAGAGTATCGAGTTACATTAATCGCATGATCTCGGTCACTTGGTCAGTGATCGTTCCTTGACCTACACCAGCTCTCCCAGCTCTAATAGCTTAGGCACTTTGCCTCGTCGAGTTTTAATTGCTTCAAAAACTTAGAATATTTTTCTACGATTCAGCACGAACTGTAAGTTATCCTTATTCAATATTGTATTGATTATTTTATTAAATTATTGTGTTAACAATATTTAAGTAACGTTTGGTTACTTTAATTATTAATTTGAATTCATTAAATTCATTGCAAATTTACTTGTATTAAATTACGACCTCATGGTCTGAATTTTTCTTGCTCGTGTAAATTAAATTCCAGGCACGCTTTGTGTTAAATTAATTAATCAAACAAATATTGAATAATATAAATTACAATTTGCTGCAGTAAATAATCAATATTCACTAAATTATTTATCAAATTTATTTGATTCATTCAAATTTTCAATTAAGTTTTGACCATTTTAATGTTGTGTATGCTGTCAATGTATTCATAGTTGGAAACATGACATTTAATACAATGACACAATACTAATGACACTTGACATTGATTTAATTGTTGCATCTGGTTGATGTTTTGATAATATGCTTCAATAGCACGTTATTGAAAATATTTCATACATAAATCAAATTCATTTGACATTATTGCATCTTTGAATATTGACGATGAGGCAAGGTATTATTCTATTATTTTGTTTACTCAATAGTGTTCAATCATTAAATTGCATTAAATGAACTTAGCCACTATTATAAATACATCGGTTTATTGAATGTATCGAACGTAATACGTGTATGTGTGTGTATGACTAATAAAAATAGATAAGTTGACAGCGTCAGCCAATAAAATCACAAATAAACGTTGCCACGTGAAGTTAGCCGACGGTGTCTTGTCCTTTATTATAAAGGATTAATTATTTTGAATATCAAAATACCAATACGTAACAATTCCCCTCAAAAAAAGGTCGTTGTCTGTCTGAAAAACGACAGCAGCGAATCAACAGGAAAAAAAAATTATTTATTGTTGTTACATATTGTTTACCTAAAATTATAAATATTTAATCCCCAAAAAAAAAATATTTTATAAATGCGAAAAAAAATTTATCCTCCGTCCTATTCGAGACTTTTTATGGACGGTCGACAGCTAGAATTACTCCGTGCAAGTCGAGCGTGATTTACTTTTTATTTTATTCAAGTTTTTCATTCAGCGTGATAGTGTTGATGCATTCATTCTTTTATTTTACCTTGAAAATTTATGAATATAAAATTTATCGTTTTTTTTTTGTTTTTTTTTTTTTTGTCTGTTGTTTGAGAAAAATTTATTTGTTTTTATTTTTATTTATTAAAATTTTATTGATTGTTAATATTTTTGCTATCCAAGGTCTGTCAACGATGTGGAATGAATTTATATAGTTTTGATGTTGTTTTTGTTTTTATTTATTCATCATTATTCTTTTCATTTTTCTGTTGAGTAAAAATTGAATTTATTATTGGTAAATCACCTGCCCACACGGAATTAATTTGCCTCCGACGCACGCGTCAAAAATCCTTTACAATTTTCTAAGCTTAATTTTGTTATTATGTTTTCAAAATAATATTAAAAAAAGGTAAAAATATTTAGATAGAATGTCAATTGTGCTAAGAATGCAATATAATTATAAAAAAAACTGAAAGAAAAAAATTTATGTGCTACTCGATATCATACATGTCCCTTGAATTTACCCAATATCATTAATTAATGAATAATTTCAAATATTAAAATAACAACACGTAACACATTATATGTTCACAACGTTGTATGGTTCTATTTTTTTTTTTTTTTTTTTTTGCATNTTTTTTTTTTTTTTTAGTAGATGAACATATGATATATTTAATACTTAAAAATCTGGTAAACATAAAATATGATACGATAATAATTGATTTATTAATTTTTTTCTATGGAATATTTCCATCACGCTTATCAGTAAGCAGAATTTAGTCTCACAATTGTTTATGAAATCAATAAATATCTAAATGGACGGTTAATTGAAGAAAGAGTTTTGATAATGAATAATATTTAGGAAATATTTAAAATAAGATTTGGAGTCAATTCTGGTACGGAGGTGGTCGACTATGCTGAGTAATAGTACAAATGCGTCATGTGTTTTTAAGATACAATACTGCACAATGGGCAATAGGAATTTCTAGAAAACCTCGGGCCCGTGGGACACATCAGCTAGTCACCCCACTGTGACCCCAATAAGAGCATCAATATCGCTTGGGTAAATTCTTTTTAAATTAGATGATTTAATTAATCTTGTTTCTCACAAATATTTTCCGTTTTTCATTTAAAAATAAGAAATATTGAAAAAAAGTTTCTTTTCTTTTCTGAATTATTTGTGATTTATTAGAGAAAAATATTTTGCACCATTAGAAAAACGAAAAAAAAAAAATACTATTGATCCTTATTATTTTTTCTAGGACATAAAATAATTGTTCAATTATTTATTTTAAGATAGTACAATATTTATAAGCAAAGTAGCAAAAAAAAAAAACAAGTTTTAATATTTTTAGAAAAATATAAATTTTTCATGATAGCCTTACTGTAAGACGGTTTGAGATTTTTTTTACCGAGGATTAAATAAATTTTTCTCCGTTGAATTATATATGGGCTAGACAAGTTTATTCATTTTTATATTATTGTGTAATGTTCTGCGGTAGGCGCAACAACTTTTTTGATTTTTATTTTTTTATTATTATATATTCAGGATACATTTTGATAGTCTGAGCTCCATCTTCCGCATTTTAAGAGCGATACATTGAGGGAGTCAGAGGCTTTGCACCCTCAACAATTTTCTTGAGCCGGCACTAATGCTAAGTGGCAATACCGCTAATTTTAATAATGAATTTCAATGATAAATTAGTTTAATGAGTGATATCGACAGAATCCTAAAATAACAAGGATTTTCTCGATACCACTCTTGTTATAAAATTATAATTGCAAATAATTTTAATTAATGAGTAAAGTCGACGCCTTTTACGCTGACCAATAGAAATTAGGTAACATTAGGTAAATAGGAATTGAAAACTGAACGTCCCCGAAAGATTCCCACTTATTTTGTGGGATGTTTGATTCCCAAACTATATCAATCCAGATCACGTAATTACTTGGTCCGCCGTTCACTGGGATCTCTGATCTAGTGACCACTAGCTCTTCTAGCTATAACCGCTATTAATATTTGCTTTTAAAAATCTTAGAATATTTTTGGTATTCAACAGCCGAAAACTGTAGGTTGTTTTATTCAATATTTCATTAATTTATTTGCTTAACCATTATTAAATAATTATATAGCATTTGACTATATAATTTGTTAATCTAAAATTGTGTTAAATTTTACAGGGCAATTTTTGATTGTCTCATAAATAATCCGGCTACGATATTTCAATTGTATATTAGAATAAAATCTAATGTACATTATAATAAAACCAATCATGGAAATTTTTTTATTATTATTTATAACTAAAGAAAAAATATTATTAGAAAAAAAAAAAAACTTTACTGAATGACTTCCCTCCTTTCAACCCCCTACAAGCGATATCAAATGTGTAAGCAGTGAGTACCAAGAGGAAAAAACTCGGTAGAAGTCATTCACATTCTGTTGGGCAACTGTCTCATTCGCAAATCTCAATTTACATTTTTTTCATCACAAATACACCTACATTAAAAAAAAAAAAAAAAATTCAAAATTATTGATACATTATCAGATAATACAATTGCATTTTACCACAATTAAAAAAGTTGGGAAGTAAACTATATATTATATTTGATTTAAATTTTGGAATACGAAGTTCAATAGTCTTTTCTTGGTTTTTGCCCGTTTCCTCCCTTTTCAATTTTTTGGAATAATCATTTAAAATATATTGTTTCCTCACTTATAACTGTTTGCTTACATATTATATCAATTTAACTATATCTTGCTCTACTCTTTAGTAATTTTACGATATCTTTTTACTATATCTAGTTCCAAAATTTTTTTATTATAATTATTCTCAATTTAAATATGGACCATGAAAAAAAAAAAAACATTATAAGAAAAAAAAAAAAATAAAGAATTCGTTTTGTTTGCATTGTATATACTATTATTATACATGGGAATGAATATTTGAAATTGAAAATGAACTATAAAAAGAAAAAAAAATTAATAAAATAAATTTTTACGATGAAATTTTTATAGAAAAAAAAAATACAGACAAACGATATATTTAAAAAACAAAAAAAATTATAAATAAATAAAATTATAAACAATAAAATATTTGAAAAAAAAAAAAAATTCAGAATAATTATTTATTAAAAAATAACAATTATAAAACTTACAACTTCCGTGACCAATGATTGCCATAAATATAAATTAAATTATAATTTTTTTATTCATATTGAATCGAATGACAAAATTATCAAATATACAATGATATTCGAATGTTCAATTTGTAATATAAAAAAAAACAAAGTCATTATTTTTTTTTCTAATTGAGTGAAGTCAATAGAGCCCGTATGTTAATTTATATACAAGGGCCTGAGCCTTTTCCTACTCTATTTAATTGTCTCCCCCTCAAGTATATACGATTCTGAAAAAGAGAGAGATTTTCGTGTAAATTTTTCTTCGGTCAAATAAAAGTTAAATGGGTGTTTCCCAACTGCATTGGAGGCGTGACATATGTATGAAGAAAGGACTATAATTTATTTTTTATTAATAATAATTTAAACGAAATTTTTATTTAAATTATATTGACAAACTTTATATTTATATTTTTATTATTTCAATATTATTATTATGTATTGACAAAAACTAATTCATAATTAATAACAATATTTCAAATAAACTTTCAATAAAATATTTTACAATTTATATATTTATCTGAATAGAAAATTTTTATTAATACTGTACCGTTTTTTTTTTAATTTTAATTTTTTATTCTTGTTTACGTATTCAGGATGCATTTGGATACCCTTAGCTCCATCCAACGCATTTCAAAGTAACATGTTGAGGGAAGCTAGAGGTTTTGCACCCTTAATATGTTGTTCGAGCCGGCACTATTGCCAAGTGGCAATACCGCCAATTCTAATAATAAAATTTTAGCATCAAATAATACAATAAGTGATATCGAGAGAATCTCAGAATTACAAAGATTCTTTCGATACCACTCATGTTACAATAAAATCATTAGAACTATTATTAATTAATGAATAAGATTACGCCATTTAGGCTGACCAATAAGAAGGTCGATAAGTGGTAGGAATATGGTAAATGAGCTAAGGGAGCAAATGCATCCCTGAATATTTCCGACCTACCCCACGGTCAGCTTGTGCCATTGACCCAATATATCGATCAGTTAACAGGGATCTCTGATCCAGAGACCACTATCTCTTCCAGCTCTAATTACATGGAAACTTGTCTCTAAGTTTTTATTCTTCAAATAATTACTTAGAATATTTTATTATTCTCTACGAAAACTTGTAAGTCTATTTTATTTATTATTTTTACGAATTTGCTTGCTTAAGGTGCATTCTGATCGAAATGTCGGAGCATTTTCCCTCGACCCCTCAGATTTTTTTAATATATTTTTTTTTAAGGTAACTTGTCAAAAAATACAGTTGGAATTTTTTTTGAAATTTTCCCCCACTCCTCAGTGCTGATACCGACCTTTTTCGGCAGGATTCGACCTATCTGAAAACATACCTTTTTTCAATGAAAAATTTTTCTTCTGAAAGATTTCTGACATAAAAATAAACGTATTTTTTGTAAAATAGAAGTGGGATCACGATTGTTTTTTGAATTTAGAGAATTTTGAAATTTCAAAAATTTCGAAATTTTTTTATTTTTCTGAATTTAAAAGATAAAAATGAACGATTTCTTTGTAAATTTTTCATTTTTTTATGTTTAACACTTTAAAGTCAAAAAATAACTTTATTCTAGCCAAAAAACATTGAATTTGAAGGGTTAAAAATGAAAAATTAAAAGAATTACGAAGACTTCTTTTATTTTTATTTTTTTTTCAAATTCAGAAAAATAAAAAAATTTCGAAATCTTTAAAACTTTCTAGAATTTCGAAATTTTCTAAATTCGAAAAAAAATATACGGAATCGTGATCCCACTTTTATTTTACGAAAAATACGTTGACTTTTATGTCAGAAATTTTTCATTTAAAAAAGGTATTTTTTCAGATAGGTCGAATCCTGCCGAAAAAAGGTGGTATCAGCTCTACGGAGTGGGGGGAAAATTTCGAAGAAAATTCCAACTGTATTTTTTGACGAGTTACCTTAAAAAAAAAAATATATCAAAAAAATCTGAGAGGTCGAGGGAAAATGCTCCAACATTTCACTTGGAATGCCCCTTAAATATTATTGAATAAATATATAGCATTCGGCTATATAATTTATTGATTTAAAATTGTTTTATATTCATTTATATTGACTTATAATAATTATAGACCGCATGGTCTATAGCTTCTTTGATTTTCATCTGAATTCAATGGCACGTTTTGAGCTATTATAAATTAATCGAATAAATATTAGATAAAATGAAATATAGTTGGCCAATTTAGCCACGAAGTTAATTGCTAAATCAATTAAAATATTTGAACCGTAAATACACGACCTTATGGTCAGTATTTTCATTTAATGCGGTAATCGCCTAAACTTTTTAATTTTTCTTTATGTATAATTATTTTATCAACTATTCAGGGTGCATTCGGTTACCCCTAGCTCCATCTTACAGAACATAAATACAATACATTTAGGAAAGCTAGAGGTTTTTGCACCCTCAGCATTTTGCTTGAGCCGGCACTATTGCCAAACGTTTATACTGCCATTTTAATAATAAAAATTAGACATAAAATAATATCATGAGTCATATCGACAGAATCCTAAAATTATAAGGATTCTCTCGATACCACTTATGTCATAACCAAATAATTAAAAAATAATTTTAATTAGTGATCGATAATCGTAAGATTTTCATTGACCAATAAGAGTCAGGTAACATAAGGAAAATAGGAAATGGACCAAGGAGGAAAACTCGGTCACTTGGTCAGTGGTTCCTTGACCTACAATAGCTCTTCCAGCTCTATTTAGCTTAGGCATTTTGCCTCGACATATTTTAATTGCTATTAAAACTTAGAATATTTTCTACGAGTCACAGCACAAATTGTAAGTTATTGTTATTTAACATTTTATTGATTCTTTTATTGAATTGCTTTTCAACATTACTTATGTAACATTTAGTTGCATAAATTATCGATTTAAACTCGTTAAAATCATTTTAAATTTAATTTGTAATAATCTTTTATTCGTAACCGCATGGTCTGAATTCTCTTGTTCGCGTAATTTAAATTCAAGTTCACGTTTTTGTGCTAATCTAACTGATCAAATAAATATTGAATATTATAAATTATAATTTGCTAAATTTAATATAAAAATTATTTATTAAAAATAATTAAATATTTAATTATAAAAGTTCACGACCTCGTCGTCATTACTTTTAGCTTGATTACTATCTGTAAAATACAGCAAAAACGTATGTTTAAATGAAACATAATTGTTTCATTTAAATACAAGTAAAAGTGACACTTTATTGTAATTTTTGTATAAAATCAGTGTTACGTGAGTGTATGTAATTTTGTGCATTCTCATCATCAGCATTATACAAATTGACCTGTATAATTTTATTGTATAATATTTATATAATTATAAATATACCAAATCCATTATTTTATCGGTAATAAAATAATCATTACAACCTGTCATACACAAGCCAAGGTCCAAGTCAAGGTACACGCCGTCACCAGATTGTTAAAATTAAAACATTGACAACCGATGTAAGTACTTTTATAAAAATTTAGTACAGTGCTTGCTTCGTAAAATTATAACAATTGTGAAAATTAAATTTATGTAAAATCCACGCGTCATCGTTGCGTCATTGTAGAGTCATTGATTCACCTAGATAACGACTGGATTGCGTCTCAATTCCGTTGCCTATTATTCTGGCTCTGTATCACACTATTTGACGGGTCGTTTATATTTAATAATTTTCAATCTTTGACTCCGTAACGACCGCATGGTTGTCAATTCTCTCTTTTCAATACAACGCGCGAATTATTCTAATTGGGTCATATAATTTTAGTATTGTTTTGTACACCGTTTTATGTAAAAGTAATCTGTTTTATTTCAAAATAAATTGTGCTCCGATTTTAATAATTTGAACGTGTTGTATAAAATTTATTTTGACTATTATTAAATTGTATTATTGTAACCTATTTTTCGCGAACTTTTTAGGTTTCTTTTTACACCTCCCTACGATACGCTAATTATCCCCCTACCTTTTTGATGTTTCTTAGGTGAGCAGGATAAACAGGGTCAATCAATTTACATATCAGTCAGGGTTATTTCAAAGGGCAATATTGGATTGTCTAACAAATAATCCGGCTACGATATTTCAAAGGGGTATACTAAAAAATTTAGAAATTGAAATAAAAAAAAATGTCAATAAATCATAAAAATATTATTAAAAATAACAAAAATATATTATAAAAATTATGAGTAAACAATTTAGAATCATATTAATCATGAATTAAATTAATTGTTATTTTTTTTTTAATTTTATAATATTTTTGTTTTTTACTGCAATGCAATGGTTATAAACAAAAATAGAATTGTTGAAAAATAAGTAGCCAGTAACAAATTAACAATACAAGTTTTAAATTATTTTCTGTTAGTTTTACATGTACATTTAACGAATTTAAAAAAGTAAAAATTGAAATTCTAGTATTTGAAATTTTTGACTTGTAAATCAATCGAACAAATTATATATATAATTTGATAATTATTTATAAATAATTATTTGAAAATATTAATTCCCATAGCAACAGTCCGAGAAAGTAGCTGACTCGAAATGTCATGTTACAAGACAAAAATTGGTTTTTTCCGTTAAAATGATAGTAAATATTTCAATAGTCAGGAGATATCGCTTTGGTAATGTTCCAAATGTGGTTCCATAATAAAATTTACCGGAATTTTTTTTCCGTGTATCAAAAAACTTTGAAGTTACGATCAAATCGAAGTGTTTTGAAAGATGAATCCACTCAGAAAATTTCGGATTTTTCCTCCGGCGGATTTAAAAAATTTAATAAATAACTTCAAAATATAAAAGTTTTGCTCAGAACGAGGCACACAGACACAAACGCAAGCATATTTTAGTCTACGATGTAAACTTTCGCCACGCACACACAACTACTCGGTTTTTTCATCAGTAGCGCCACAAAAAATTTTAGAGCACGTTAATAAAAATAACGTTACTGTTATACAGGCCCTCCAAAGCATAAATATAAGTACGTTAATGCGACTGGGAATCAACCTTCAGAGTAAATGATTTTTACGCTTAATTATGATTTATTTATAAAAGATTGAATCACCAGAAAAAAAAAATACAGATAAAAAATATTCATCAAAATATATTTCTTTTATTTTCAATATTACACTGAGAGAAATCTCAGATTTTGACGAGAAGTTCGCTTCTTCAGACAAGAAGGCCCTTGATTGAAGTAATTTCGTCACAATAATTCATTTCTTTGCGCGTAGTACTTAGCAGTTGATAATCGGAAAAACAATTATATTTTGGAATAGGAAATAGATGGTTCAATGACGCCTATATTTTACAACCACTCCAAAATAATTTAGAACAAAACTGACGCTTCTAAGGAGAAGTGTAATTCTTATCTGAGAAAATCCACCGCCTTCGATAAAAATTTTTCTTCTATTTTATAACAATTTTTTCATTTTTACAAGTAGTACAGTGCCAGGAGCTATGTGATTCAAAGAGAGATGTACTAATTACATATTAAAAAACCGTACTATCAATGGAATTAGAAAAAAAATTACTTGAAAAGCAAAATTTTGAAAATATTTATCTGGTGAGTTTAGGAAAAAATCGGTGCACTCTTTTCTCAAGTAAGGGGAATTTTTTTTCTAAAAATATAAATTTGGCAATGAGCATAATGTAATTGAGTTTCAATTAATTGTCGATATGTTTAATATTTATTTTTTTTCGATTGCGTAAAATGTTTTATAATATTGAAATGTAAGAATTTTCAGTTGCTACTTCTTTTTCGTTATAGAGTATATAGGAATTTCTATAGAAAAATCGAAATTATAAGTTCCTGAATTTAAATTATCGTATAAATTTTACAGCATTTTTATTCTAGCACGAAGAATTTTATTCCCTAAACTATTATATCACACAAAGGCAGTAGCGATAAGTCGTGGTACGTGTCCCGCTTATACACATTTATTTTTTATTCGTCGAAATCCCGAATCGTACTATCAAAACAAATAAAAATCAGATTAAAAGAAATTAAAAGAATAACTAATTGCAAATCATAGTTATTTTATCGATAATTCCATAAATTGAAATGTACCAAGTAGCCGATACATTTGCTTCGAACGCTTCTTCACACAAGAAAGGTAAATCCTGTTTCAAAAAAAAAAAAAAAAAACTGTCAATATTTACAATCGTTGAATTATTCTGTACTAATGATTCTTAATTATTCAATATATGCAGAAAGTTTCATGAATCAATCAGTGTGATAACTTTTTATGGAGAATTAATGTTTCATCTCATATTCTGTAAGTTTAGTTAAAATCAGTGCCTTCTTCTCTGAGGTAGGAGGATTTTTTTTATTAAAAATATAAATTTGGCCATAAGCATAATGTAATTGAATTTTAATAGATCTTCGCTATGTTTAATAATTTTTTATTTTCAATTGCGTAAAATTTTTACAACATTTAAATGTGAGAATTCTGTTAATAAAAAAAAAAATTGTCAATATTTACAATCGTTGAATTATTCTGTAATAATGATTCTTACTTATTCAATAAATACAAAAAGTTTCATAAATCAATCAGTGTGATAACTTTTTATGGACAATTAAAGTTTCATCTCATATTTTGTAAGTTTAGTCAAAATCAGTGCCTTCTTCTCTGAAGTAGGGGGAGTTTTCTTTACCAAAAATATGAATTTAGCAATAAATATTATTTTCTTGCTTCTGAGTAAAAAAAGGTCGACGTGAATACACAATCTACTAGGCAAAATACGTGAAATTTTTTTTCACAGCGTACTTTGGATACGGTGAATAAGAATGCCAGTTATTAATAGAAACAACAAGGTTTTTTTAAATTTTACGACTATCCGTTGAAGAAGGGAAAATTTGAATTAAAAAAAAATTTGAATGATTATTTTTATAAATATTTTATTATTTGTATTATTTTATTATTTTTATTATTTTATTTATTGTGAATTCATAAAATTTCTGCTTTCCCACATTCTCGCATTTAGCGAAATACACTATTACGAGTCAAAGTGCATTATGCCGATTCTCGACTCTAACAGCCTTAATGAGCCAGTGTGAGTGAACTCATATATTTAATGATATTCTTACATTTTTTCAAAGCAGATTTTAAGCATATGCAATCATTTAAAGCTTACGAAAATTGTCAGTAAATATTTCCATCTAGCGGTCGCATCTTGAACAATAAACTTTAGAGAAACGCGACACTTCTTGTCTGGAGAAGGGAACGCTCCCATTGAATAGTGGTTTTATTAAATTAAAAAAATATGCTGTTTATTCTGATAAGTTTATTTTGGATAAAATCATGGATTGTTATAAAAATTTGATATAAACCTACGAGAATGAAGAGTAACAAATTCCACCTAGCGAATTTATCTTAAACTATGAAACTCCTCGAAGACAGATCACTTCTAGTCTGGAAAAGGGCACGTTTTCATGTATTATTGATTGAACTAGACTTCAAACTACGTCGTTTATTCTTATGGGGTTTATTTTGATAATTTTTTCATTGTTATTAAATCGTTATGAAATGAAGTTGTACGGGATTCCGTCTTAAATAAAGCAAAAATCGATTTATCCACTAAAAAACTTTGTTTGATATCAAATTGTGTGGAATTTACCAGAAAACACGCGCTTCTTGTCTGAAGTAGGGCACAATTTCATCGTTTAATGATTCAACTAGATCCCAGAATATAATTTTTTTTTTAATGACATTATATTTAATAATTATTTTTATTGTAATTCAATCGGATAAGATAAAGCTCAACGACATCAATTTAAATTAAGCAAATAAGAATAAATTCATTGAATAACTCAACGGCTATGATCAAAATGTTTGATATTTTTCTTGAAACAAGTGCTTCTTGTCTGAAGTAGGGCCTAATTCAATTGAGTAATGATTTTACTAAATTGCAAGAGATTGTGTTTTTCGTTTCGAGATTGTAATTGATGATATTTTCTATTCTTATTAAATTTATATAAATATCTTACTGGAAGCATCTGTCTTGAATACAGAACATATGCATAGATACACTTGAAACTTGAACATTGTATTGAAAAATGTGTTGAGTTTCTATAAAAATACGTGCTTATTCTCAAAAGAAGGTTCCATTCCCGTTGCTAGTACTTTTACTAATTCTCAGAGGTCATTGTGTATCCGATTAAGTTAAAAAAAAAATTAATGAGGAATCTACGCGTACGAATTGGATGTGTTACGAATGCGGTTCAAAAAAAGACCATGGTCCTTTTTAGCCATGAACATTACTGAGCTTTGAGCTTACAGAATTCGAAATCTCCCTATAAAATAACCAGTCCTATGTTTTTATTCTATGTTTTTTTGTTTCTGCGCGCATAATGACCGCACATTTGCGCGGAAGCTGAAAAAGGACGTGGGTCCGTTCAGAAAGTCTCATTTTTTCGGATCTTCAAGATGGCGGACGTGAGTGCCTATCTAAATTGCTGGGCTAAATCAACGCTATCTTAAAGATCCGAAAAAATGAGACTTTTCGAACGGACCCCGTGAAATTTTGGTGCTTTCTTTTGGGTATTTGTTTTTTTTCCCCAATTTATTCTTGCGCATGCGTAGTTGAATGCACAGTCAGTTTGCAACAGCGTACATAAAAGGCTGGATCAGCTATGTTTTATTTCTTATTTTCTGAAAATTATTTGCTCGACGCAACTGATCTCACCCAATGTTTGCATAATATGCGCATGTGTATGATCATGCACATCGAAGTTAAAAAAATAAACACTCGATAGAAAACACTTTTTAAGTGTTTAGGTCTTCCTTTTGGGTGTTTTTTTTTCTCTTCAATGCGCATAATGATACACATGCGCATATTATGCAAACGTGAAAAGAGAACAGTGGCGTCGAACAAATGATTCTTAAAAAATATGGAATAAAACATAGCTCATTCAGCCCCTCATATACTACGCTGTTGCAAGCTGACGGAAGGTGCTTTCTTTTGTGTATTTCTTTTTTTTCTCAACATGTGTATCATCATGCGCATTGAAGTGAAAAAAAGCACCCTAAAGATAGCACCTTGTAAGTAACGCAGACATATATAATTTCAAATTTTTTTATTGATTCCACGACTTTTGCGCGGTCAGAATGCGCCAATAAAAAATTGACAAAAAAACGTACTTTATTTTTGCGTAAAAACGACCTTAAGCTTACGTTTGAAAAAACGTTTTAAGGCTGTTTTCATAGGTTTCCATGAAAACCCCTACTAAGATCTTTGGCTAAATTTATATCAAACATTGGTCAATGAAGCATCTAACTTTGTAACTATTATTTTCAAAATATTGAATGTATGAAAATGACGTTAAACATTACACTGGTTAATTTTATAACTGATGCGTGAAACAGAAAAGTAATAGAGTATGGAAATAATTATTGACAAGTCACGATATAGGCTTGTCAACCGCAGTGAAATTAATTTGTTGATAAAAATTGTCACGGTAATTACTCAATGCAAAGGTCGTTAACATCGAAAGGAAGGATACCATTTTGATTATGCTGTTTTTCCATTATCCATGTATTTTCTCCGTGATAATTAGTAACGTTGAAGGAATAGTTAAAAATTTGACCACAAAAGCGCCATACAGTATGATCTATGACGTATATAATTCAAGTCTGTATAATACAGTATAAATACGCGTCCAAAATCTTGAACTGATAATAATAACTGACGTACCCAACGATGGTCGCTACCAAGAAGACTAGAGACTTCTCGTCTTTTATTTCGATAGTTTTTTTTTCTTATTTTAAATATGTTTTCCAATCAAACATCGTCCAAGAATGTTGGCTTTTTGTATTTTAGTCGAAATAAAAATACTCCACAAAAGGATGATTTTTCATGAACCCAAAAATGAATGAAAAAAATTGTGTACTGTTATACTGTCATATAACAGTACACAAAACTCAGTTGATTGATCAATTGTTTTACCTCCAATAGCAACAATATGTGGAAAAATATTGAGGCGACCTGCTTCTTTTACAATTGTTGTTTGAAGTCTTTGTAAATGGGCAACAGCCTACATGGAAAAAAATAGTAAAATATATTATTATGATGTTTGAATTTATCAAGTAATTGATATGTATTTTATGTGTCTTGTTTTTTATTTTATTACTTACTGGTATATGTGTGATTAAACTTTTTTTGGTTGCCTCAATGTTGATACCTCTTTGTTGTTGCTTTGGTACCAATTCTTTTTTTTTTTTTTATTGTCTTTGACATTTTTCTTGCTTGCATTTTTATTTTGTTTTATTATATTCATGAATGGCCCTTAGCTGGAAAGAGATGTGCAAGATGATACATCTGTACCATTACTTTTCCTCCAACTGTTGTGCAACCAGCTTCTGCTAATTTTGATAATTGTACACATTGGACATCATTTTTATTACATTGATATTTTTTTTCAACACATTCCACAAAATTTTTCCAGTGTGTGATTCCATTAGTTTGACATTTCAATTTAGAATTGATAAAATCTTAGTGAATCAACTTTTTTGAATATTCAGTCTTCGAAATTGGCCAAATGTCTAAGACTGTATCCAACGTTTTAAAAGCATTCAATTTCATCCATGAAAACCGATAGTTAAATGTTCTATTCCAATGTTCAAGTACAACATTCTCTGGACCTCTGTTACTATTTAACCAGTCTAAACTATCTTCAATTCCAGTTTCTGTTATTTTTAACTTTGGACATTTTATAACATTAATATCTTCATTTTCTTCTAATTTTCTTTTTTTCGATTTGCCAGTTAATGTTGATTTTTTGTGTTTTATATTTTTAAACGAATCAGGAATTTTGCCAGTTGCCCCATTGCCTGTTGATTGAACATAGTACGTTTCAAGCACTTCTCCAGGAAAAATTTCTACAATCACTGTAGCAATTTCTTGATAATGTTCGTAATTCCAATTTGCATGATCAATTTGCAATAAATGTAGAGTAATTTCCCTAACAATTATTGATGCATTCGCTGATGATAAATCTTTTGTCATACTAAAATTTCTCATAACAGCTTTTGTTAAAATATTATTGTTTACAATTTTTATGAAGTTCTTTTTTGTTATATGATTAAATAAATCAAATTTAATCGCGGTGGTATTCATGTTTTTATTTTTTTTCTTTAATTATATATTTTATACCACTAATGAGACTTGTTTTATTTATTATTTTATTCAACGTTTGAAACATAAAAAAAAAGTATGTCACTGAGTTATGCGTTACATAACCTAACATACAAAAAGAATTTCCAACAGAGCCCTCTTGAAATGTAGGGGAAGAAAAAAAAAAAGAATGTTCTCGTTAGATCAACGATGCTTAACGAGTGGTCTACTTGTTTATTTACTTGTTGTCAGTTTACTGTGTTGTGTTGTCGAAAATATAATATAAACTTCGATTATCAGTTAATAAATTAAAACATAATTAAGTTTGTATTTGTTGGTTTTTTCAATATATTAAGTACGTTGCTTAGTTGTTGAATAATTCAGCACATTTGTTATGACAAAGCAATTGATATCTTGATGATCAAATAGAAATTATTAAATTCATCAGAATAATGTATTTTTATCACCACGTTCATGGAGTAATGACTTCAATAATCATGATACAACATCCATTTATAATCATCAGTCAATTACAATATTGTCAAAATTGCAAATTGATCATGCAAATTGGAATTACGAACATTATCAAGAAATTGCTACAGTGATTGTAGAAATTTTTCCTGGAGAAGTGCTTGAAACGTACTGTGTTCAATCAACATGCAATGGGGCAACTGGCAGAATCCCTGATTCGTTTAAAAATATAAAACACAAAATATCAACATTAACTGGCAAATCGAAAAAAAGAAAATTAGAAGAAAATATAGATGAATAAAAATTCTAAAAATCAAAAAAAATATTTATATTCCTGGAACCAGATTCGTGCTGTGCTGAAAATGCGTGTATTGTGTACCTGATTCTTATCAAAATCGTAGGGAGTCAGGCAGATGACTCCGTGATTTGACTAAAAATGCCCCATATATATATATCACTAAAAGTATTTCTAATTTTATATTTTCATTTGTTTAAATATTGGTACATATATTTCATATCTATATGTATGCGTGAGGAATGAGAGAATGTAGCATTATATTATTACAATTATAGAATTATGAAATAAATATTAAACAAAACATAAACAAGAAAAGGGTTAAAATTTCATCGAATGCTTTTCTACATTATATTTGACTATTTAATTATGGTATACGATAGATATATAGATATAGTATTTCAGTGTTATGTTATTTAACTACATTAAGGTTTTCTTACGTACGATGCGTATTATACGTGCCAAATGCGAGTCTTATTAAAATGTTTTCATATTTTTCCATTCACGTAATAAAATATATATTCTGTGTATGTACTCTATGATACATGAGCCTCGAACCTATCCAACAATGATTTTAGTAAATATATATGTACGTATTGTAATAATAAATAAAAAAAAAATAATAAGACCAATATCAAAAAATTGAAATATAAAGTCAAAATATTTATTCAATATATGTTTATATATATGGGGCATTCTGAGTCACTTCAGCTGGTCATCTGCCTGACCCTCACGGATTGAGTTGAAAATTTTTTTATCTGTTGTTTTTGGCTTTTTATGCAGCCTGAATTTTTTTGAAAATTTTGTGACGTGTTTTAGCCGGTAAATTAGAATGTTTTAATGTTAATTCTCTTCTGTCATAAAAAAAGCCCCAATTTAAATACATGAAATTTTTTTCATAAAATAAGGTACTTAATCCACGTATATTTGATTAAAAATTAGAGTGGGCCGAGACGTTTGTATGCTTTGAAAAAAAAAAAATTTAAATTTTTAAATACAAAAAAATAAAACAAAATTAAGACATATCTTCGTAAAATTTCATTTTCGGCGTATTTTAGAACTAATGTTTGTAATTCTTAGTTAAAATTTCTCTCAGTGTACAGTATAAGATGTCAATCGGTTGACTATTGACAAAGTTGTGCTGACTTGATTTTCAGTTGGCATAAAATAACGAAATGTTTGATAAAAAAGGGTTGATAGAAAAAATATTTAATTACATATCATGGAAACACATAGAAAACCAGATAATTTGAGGCTTAATTTCATGTTGATCGGTTGATTATTAAAGAAGTTGTGCTGACTTAGATTTAAGCTGGCACATTGCATAAAAAAAAATATATAAGAGCACAGAAATCGCGGGTTGCACTAAAAAATAACACAAAAAAAGCATAAAATTTCAGTACCATTCACAATCGTTTTGTCAAAAAACAGTCTTTATTTTAAAATAAGATAGAAAAAAAAACTCAAATGTCAGAAAATTAAAAAAAAAAAACACTACGGAAAACTTCAGCCGGTTTTCACTCCTAATAGATGGTGTGAAATAAGCCTGCACAGTAAAAAATGAATGTTTAAATCGGTTTACACTTTTTCAAGTGTTAAATTTGACAATTTTTGGATGTCAATAATTTGAAAAATGTTATTTTTAATTTTTAACATTCAAAAAAATGTCAAATTCAACGTTTAAAAATATGTTAAATTTCAATCCTAATCTATAAATAATGTGAAATTTATTTTTTAATAATCAAAAAATGTCAAAATCAACATTTGAAAAAGTGTAGACTGATTTTACATTTTTTTTTACGGTGTGGCCAATTATATAAAAAAATTATTTTTAAGTTGCATTCACTGGAATGAATTGTCAGGTTTAGTACATATACAGGTCGATAAAGCGCGCGCGTAGCGCGCATACGGTCTCGTTTCACAAAATTTGACAAAAATCATTTGTCAAATTTTGACAAGTTTTGTTGAAATTATTATCACCAGGGAACTAAAATTACATGTATTTTATTCATTGAATAAATAAAAATCCCAAGGACAAGCAGTAGCTAAGGAAAAGATGTTGCTTAGGAATTAATGTTGCTTAAAACATAATTTTTTTGGCAACATTAATTCCTTAGCTACATCTTTTTCTTAGCTACTGCTCGTCCTTGAGATTTTTATTTATTTAATATATAAAATACATGTAATTTTATTTTTAAAGAATAAAAATGGCCGAGGAAAAGCAGTAGCTGAAGAAAAGATGTAGCTAAGGAATTAATGTTGCTTAAAACATAATTGTGCTCGTTGTATGTCAATGATTCTGTCGACTCGGTGTTGCTCAGATAATCAAAGTGAAATTCTCTCCGTGTAGTTCCTATATAAGATACGGGTCCTTCATATTTATATAAAAATTTGACCAACTATAATAATGAAAACATTTAAATAATCAATTTCTTGACTAAAGTTTATGTTTGTGATAATAAAGCTTCGATAATTGGACAGGGGATGTCCAGGGAAGAAGTTTGCGAACAATGAACCTCAAATGATGTCTCCCATGAAAGTTTTACTGAGTCTATAAAACGTACAGTTTTCGGGTCAACTATAGTTTTTATATGATACGTGGATCCCGGGGGCTCACAGAGGGTGTGTTCATAATCACTGGTTAATTCTACATTTGATGAATTCCCCGGATAAAATCCCCTGAGCGTTCAGAATCGCGCGTTAAAATTCCTCGAACAATATGGCCGCATATTAAAAAAAAAAATAACGTGAATTATTTAATTAATGAAAACAAATGCTGATAATAAATTAATTGTTGTACGTCGTGACTTGGACAATCAAACAAATGGATAATTACAATAAATACTCTATTAATTATTGAAAACAATTAATATTGGTGTTATTATTGTTGTTTGGTTATGTTGTCATCGCAATGTCAACAGTAGCATCTGAACGCGCAGGCGCAGGGGAATATATTTCAAACAATTACATGAACGCTCAGGGGATTTTATTCGGGGAATTCATCAAATGTAGAAATAATCAGTGATTATGAACACACCCTATGACACGTTGAGGTTTTTTGTCTTTACGGGAACCACTGTGAATATTACAATGAAATCATCAAGATATTTACGTTGTAGTCAACGCGTTTCGGGGTCCCGGAGTGACTTTTCAAAAATCACGGTGAAAAATTTTCTCAGTGTACAAGCACTTTATCGAAATTTTTTGTCCAAAGTCCGATTGGGTTGCAATTCGATGAATGCTTGTCTGTCAAAGAGCTACAGAACAAACAGTTATGACAGGAAAGAACGTGAAATGCTGTCGAGGTTAGCAACCTCCACGAAAACCGGAAAAATCCATATGTTCAAGTCTAGCTTACAGAGACCCTGATGAAAATATGTCATAATCTGACATCTTCTGACATTATTGTTTTCCAAGAAAATGCCGGGATTTTAAAGGTTATTTGAACTTCCGACTAATTATAATTAGTATTTTCATACTATTTATAATTAGTATTTTCATATATGACAAGATGTTTTTGGCGGAATATGTCATACTATGACATTTTACGACATAATCCTCCAACTTACTATGGAATTTTACGGCCTATTATTCTTTTCTTCGGTCAACCTCTGAAGGCTCTGACTGAGGTTTCAAAGCATCTGGACGAGTGCATAAAGTCCTAATCTTTTCGAGAAGAGTTTAACCTGACCCGAGTATCACAGATAACTCAGTACTTTGGATCTTACACCTATAGGTACTGTCGTGACAGCTTTTGCAGGAGCCCTCTCTGGTTTCTCGCTACATGTAATCTGTTTTTGATCATCAGCAACAGATGTAGAGCGTTCACAGAATCTTATATCGAGAAGTGTCTATTCTCTGACCGGAAGTAGTTATATACCCAGTTTCGTGTAGTATGAGTATAAATCCTTACTCTAAACTGTCCATTACCGTAATCACCTCATTTCAGGGTTTGGGAACGATGCCATTACCATCATCTTGGATGCACTAATGTTTATGGGTGGGGACCTTTCGAATATTAACAGAAATAGTCAAAATCGTAGTTTTGCGGACTGTTTCAGCCTGTTTGAAAACAGCCAAGACAAGCCCGGAAACTACTGAGATCTGTATCCAAAGATACAACGGAAACCAACGAATCATCATGACTCACGAGCTCGATTAAGCAACCTTCGAGAACTTTGATGAATTGTCAGAGGGGCGAATAACCGAATTTATTCAAGAATATTCGAAAAAAACGAGATTTTTGAATACAAGAGAGCAAATGAACAAAACGATTTCACTAACGACTTAATGCTAACCTGAAAAGATAAAAGAAAAAATGAGAACACAAAAACTTCCGTATCAATAAAATATAACCATTTATTTCTTAGGTACCAATTAATATTTTATTCACTGGAAGTTTTTTGAAGTGAAACTTCTTTTTGGAGGGTATGAAAAAAAATTTGGTGCAAAAATCGTCACGAAAATTAGGGACGGAAGTATGAAACACAGTATATACACCCCCACGGAAATATTTTATAAAATTTTTATAAAATTTTTATAAAATCATTTTATAAAATTATTTTATAAAAATTTTATAAAAATTTGGCAAACTTGTTAAGAAGTTTTTATAAAATTTTTATAAAAATTTTTATCAC
>MKYW01000227.1:45435-67547 GCA_015776835.1 Aphidius ervi | reverse complement strand
AAAAAAAAAAAAAAAAAAACCAATTATGAAAATGTACAATACGAGTTGAACGACTCATTTTTTTTTCTTGTAATAAAATGAATATTATCATAAGTTTTTGTTTGTTCATTTTCTTGATCCTATTATAAAAATTACAAGTGTCATCGATCATCTAGACATTTGAGTGGTTGTCTTTTCCATTTGCTCTCAATTTGTTTTCTATTTCAAATATGAAAGACAGTTTCGATTTCGATTTGATAGACGGATAACAAATAAAAAACTAATAAAACAAAATATTAGAATATCATTAAATTAACTTGAAACAAATCCTACGATATGTATCAAAAATTAACCACCTTTGTGCTGATTTTCGTAGTTTTCTCGTTTATTTAAAAAAATATGAATAAATCCTAATTCATTTTATTTTTAACGTTTTTATTTATGTACAACTTTAATCATAAAATGATTCATTTGAATCTTGATTATATATTTATTTTTTTAAACTAAATGAATAAATATAAATTCATTTTTTTTACTAATCTTGACCATTCAAGAATTTTGACATAAAATCAGTTGGTTTCTTTTCAACTGTATCAGCAAAAAGAAACATCAATGCACCTTTATTTTTCCACAGCTGTACTGTCTCTTGAAGTTCCATTTGACCCTGAATAATTTAATATTAAATTAGTCTTGATTTTAAATTTAAATAATTTTTCATTCAACATACCTTAATGACCAACATGTCAATTACACGAATATCTTCAACATGTTTATTTTTTCTAAAATCTGCACGAAGTTTAGCTCTTACAACATCAGCTGTTATTGGAAGATCATAATCCATCACTGTAAATTATCATTAAAAATATAAAATTATACTAAAAAAAAAAAACCAATGTTTACATAATCTCAATTAAAAACTAAAAATAAGGAAAAATTTTATCCCATAATAATTATTAAAAACATAAACAATTGACAATTAAATAATCAAAAACAAATAAACAAAATATAACATTGTTTTTTATTATTTATATAATTATAAATGTCAATAATGTCCAAAAATTTTTAGAAAATTTAGAGGTTATGTTAATGTCAAAAAACAAGTTTACTACAACAACAATTAATTGTTTATAATTTAAAAAAACTGTACTTACTTATGTAGGGTATTTGTCTGTACCATGCTTTGTATAAATTAATAACTTTACGACGAGCTTCATCTTTATTTAATGATAAAATTGGTCTAACTTGACGAACAGTAGCACGAACTGGAGCAGCCATTTTTTATCCAACTATTGTTATTGTTTTTCAAGGTTGAATTGTTATAAATTTGATTGATTTTGATATGTTAAAAAATACTTATAGATTTGTATATTATTCTTAAATTGTTTTGAAATATAAATAAATAATTTTGATGGTAAATAGTTTAATTGTTATTATTTATTTGTTCTATTTTTTTTTTTTTATCGCCAAATCAAAAGCCGCCTAGTGATGGGAAATTATATCACTAGCTGTAGTACAAAAAAATTCCAAGAGATGTTGTTGTATGCAATATCCGCACCGCCATCTTGCCCATCATTATATTGGGTTGACTGGGGTTGACAAAACACTTTCTTTCTTTACTTCACAAGCTTGTAAGCGTGTTCGGACGTTCGCGAATCAACAAAAATCTAAGGTAATCCACGAAATTTCTAATTAATAATGGATATTACCTCTGATTATGGTGTACCAAACAATCACTAAACATATATTTTTTAAATAAATTAAACATAAAAATGGTTAAATTGTGTGTGAAAAATGATCAAGAAGTGAGGTTGGAATGGCCGCGATTGTTTGGACAAACCTTTAAGACCGTATATAATCACATGTTCTATTATTTTTTTAATTAAAATACACATTAAAATTAATTGTGTAATTAAATAGTTGATGTTAATGATTTTTGTTATTTTGTTTCAGCCATGGTGCGAATGAATGTATTGAGTGATGCCCTCAAGAGCATTAACAATGCCGAGAAACGAGGCAAAAGACAAGTTCTTTTGAGACCATGCTCCAAGGTCATCGTCAAATTTTTGACAGTTATGATGAAGCATGGTAAGTTGAATTTTTTATTTCTAATCATTGAAACAAATAAACTTGTTGCTGTAAAATTGTTTTTTAATTGATTTTGTAATTAATTTCTAGGTTATATTGGTGAATTTGAAATTGTTGATGACCATCGCAGTGGTAAAATTGTCGTAAACTTATCTGGTAGATTGAACAAATGTGGAGTTATTTCACCAAGATTTGATGTACCAATCAGAGATATTGAAAAATGGACAAATAACCTCCTTCCTTCACGTCAATTTGGGTAAGTTGATTAAATTTTTTGTTGTTCTGATGAACAATATTTTTTTTCAATATTTTATATTAATGATAGCTTGATTGTTATTAATTATTTATTTTAATTTGTTTAGATACGTTGTTTTGACTACCAGTGGTGGTATCATGGACCACGAGGAAGCCAGAAGAAAACACTTGGGAGGAAAAATTTTAGGCTTCTTTTTCTAAATATTTACAAATGTATTTATAAATAAAAAAGTGGTCTTTATTGATTAATTGTTAAATTGTTATATTTTATTTATTTATCATCCTGTTGGCAATCATAATACTACTTTAGTCTTCATTTACTCAATTTATTTTTTGTGAGAATATTGGATTGAAGTTAAAATGCTTTGGGAGTAGATAGCAGTAAATATTTTGATCATTATTAATTAATTACAATTTAGGCATGTAGCCTGGACATTTTTAAGTTTATATTTTTTGGAATCTAAATCTTTTTGGAGAATTACAATATGCAAAAAAATCTCATTAGGAGTTCTCCAATTTATTATTAAAGAATATAATAATTAGTCAACTTTAATTATTGCTATGCGCGGATTAATAATTTTAGTCCATTGCGCATCCATACTCCCAACATTTCAAGTGATTTCCAGTGATTTCAAGCACATGTACACATTTTCCAATGACAAGTGGCTCCAGCTGGATCTCAATTAGTTCCACATCCCTCCATCAGAGGTCTTGGTCGATGAGAGAGAGCGAGAAAAGATGGAAAGTAAAAAAAACAAAGACAAAAATGTGTATGTGTTGTTAAATAATTTCTGGCTTTCTCATTGGTTGTCCTTCAACCAATAATAATAATGCTACAACTTACCGTACAAGCGTGAATTCGAGTTGCATTCCATAGTCAAACCAGTGTCAGTCAGTTTGCCCACAATTTTATGTGTCACACGCGTTATATTAAATTTAAAAAACACAAAAACAATATTAAAAACAACCCCTAAAATTAATCAATTAAACAACAACAAATATCATTTATAAATATTGTCAAAAAAAATTATTCAAATTATTAAAACATTCATGTGTAAAAAATATAAATAAAAGAAATNTTATTGATTTTGTTTTAACTTTGCTTGTGTTTTTTTTTTTTTTTTTTTTTTTTTACCTGAAAGCCCAGGTAAGAAACCTGGATTCTTGCAGGGTTGCCAGGTGAACGTGACTCTCGTACTATACAAAAAAATACACACAAACCAAGTGCCAAGTAAAAGTCTAAAAATTTTTATAATCATTCATTCGCGTCCTTAAAAAATAATTATATTTAACGTAAGAAAAAATTATAAAATTATCAAAATTATCTTGATCAATGTGAAAAAAAATAAATAACAAAAAAAAATGTGATTATTTGTGATAATTGTGTGTGAAGATAATTTTGTTTTATATTTTCCAGGAAGTTAATAATATTTTTGATAATAATAATAGAAAATAAATACAAGAAAATAAAAGGTGAAAAATTAAAATTGAAAAAAAAAAAATAACAATGGAACGAAGAAGGTGGAACTGTTGTTTACTATATTTCGTGTGAAAGTTTTAAATTGTGAATTTGTTTAGTTAATTATTGTTATTATTTATAAAATGGAATTTACGTTAATCAAAAAGTCAAATTACCACAAAATGGCTAGGAAATTATTAATATTATTAATTTTTTTTGCTGGTTGGAGTATTGTTTATGGAACAGGTAATAATTTTGAAAAAAAAAACTTTTTCCTTTTTCTTTTTTTTATAAATTTATATTTAATTTTGAAAAGCGTTAAAATCACCAGGTGAATATTCATTTATAATGTTAACTTTACAATGTGAATTGGGATGATTTTTTTTTTTTAGAGGGTACAATGCAACCCCATATGGTTTTATACTCCCTTCCGGTTTTTGACAGGCCAAAGGCAGTTGGTGCACAACACAAAAACACACCTTTTTTCAATTTTTATTCTTTACTTTTTTCCATGCAATTTTTTAGAATAGATTTCTCACTCTTGAGACTCAATAAAAATGGAAATTTTTTTTTTTATTTCCTCGAGTATTTTGTACTTGAAAAATTGAATAATTCTGATTTATTTTTTAACTCACACAAATGATGGAAAAAAAAAATAATGTCTCTATTTTTATAAAATAAATTTTTTATATGAAAAAAAAAAAAAAAGATAACATTATTAGTCGCTTAAAATTTATCTAATCAACGAAAAAAAAAAAAAATGACAAATATATTTTTTACTCGAAAAAATATAACGGAAAACTTTAAAAGACATTTTTATTATTATTATTATTTTTTTTTTTTGATAAATTTTTATTTTTAACTAGACTTTTTAAATATTAAATTTTTTGCAATAAAAATTTTAAGATATGTGAATGAGAGCATATTTAATTGGGCCTTATGTTATATATCTGATGGTGTTAATCCGATCAATTGTATCAACTGAATTATATCATTGACCCCAACATCTTGCTCCCCCATAATTCTTTGTAGGCGTTAATTTCATTCATTTATTTTCTTGACAAAATCTTTTTTTTTTTAAGTATATTTTATTATGAGTAAGAGCACGCGTCTAGAGATAGTATGAATAACAAGATTTAATTTCATCCTCTAGTATTATTATTTATTTATGGACATATAAACTCAACTGATGATGCTTGGTATGTGTGCACTTGTCCGGTGAATAAATCGGCTTCTTCATACGTATTTCATGATCGAGGTCGTTACACTAAACAACTATTTTTCTAGAACCTGTATGATGATGGAAAACTAACCACCGATTTATATATGGACTTATAATACTAGTTTTACTACAATCAAGTATGACTTAACTATAGATTAAACTCATTACTGATATATACTTTACTGCAAAAGAAAGAAAAATTAATTGAATTTATCTATTTTAAAAATTTATGGCTTTTATATAAAAGAGTTTAAATACACCAATGATAAAATCAACACTACTGCATTGCTTTGAAAGTGTAAATCTTTATTTAACATTATTATTTTATGGCAAAATTATCTTATTTTTAATTGTTGATTTAATTTTTTTATTATTGAAATTTATTTCAAGTTATGATGCTCTTATAACAATGACATTGTAAGTTTTCAATTTAATGACATCAGATTTAAAATACCCACTTTAAATAAATCAAAAAATATCATCATTTAATCAAATTGTAAAATTAAAAATTCATCATTTCTATAAATGATAAATACTAAGAATATAAAATTTATCAATACTCAAAGAAGTCGATATTTAAAAAATTTAAATCTCCATTTAATGTAATTATTTCATGTAAAAATTAATTATTTTTAATTGCTAAAAATGTTGATTCAATTATTTACTATTTAATATTATTGTTTGTTTTTTTTTTTATTTTTTAAAAATAGCAGTATTAAATAGTTTTTAATTTGTGATATATTTTGACATTTTATACACTGTTTTTGATGATTTTTATATTTTTTAAATTTATTATTTTGGTTGATTATAAGTGGATATTTTAGTCTCAATAATATTTATTAAAAATGGTCAGAAACTGATAAAGCCACTGAATGAAACTTTCATTTTGAAATCAGTGAAATTATTTGAAATAATAAAATCTAAAAATTAATAATAACTTTTTTTTTTATTTAAATTTATTTATGATTATAATTATTCAATTTTTTTTACAACTAATTCGATGGTTTTTGTAACAACAATTGATGGACTTGTACTTGAAGATAGTATTTATAAAAAAATTAAATTTTTAGTTAAACAAATTAATTTATATTCTCAAAAAATATCTTATTTATTATTTAAAATTATTTAAAACTATTATTAATTTTTTTATAAGCTAATATAATCAATTATCAGTTGTTTTATATCTATATTTTCAAAATTTGTCAACTGAGTACATATATTTAAAGTTCGTTTGTTTAAAATTTCATTTTAATGATCAAATTATTTCCAATGATTTTTTATAACCAGAGATATTGAATTTTTTTTGTCCAATCATTAAAGAAATCAAATAAAGTTATATTAATTTTCATATAAAAATTAATTTGGATCATTGATTCCAATTGAAAGTTATTGATGATGATGATGATGAAATTTATATTTTATAGTTCAAGATACTATCATATATTGATAAACTTGATATTTAAAAAATGATAATGAAAATTCGTTATGCTTTTATAATTTTAATTCAATAAACTATCAATGTTATTAATTTTTAACAACGTAATTACTTTTTTTCTTTATCAATTTTCAACCTAAATAAAGATATATAATTCTCTAAAAATTAGTAGCAGTGATGAATAGTGGTTTGTTTTAAAAAAAAACCGTTACATGATTAACTTATAAAAATAAAATAAACATTAAAAATTCAATTCCCATCACAAAGAATAGTCTAAAGTTCTCATTAATTTATGTGTTTTTTTTTTTCTTTCATTTTTCCCCTAATTGCCTTCTTTTTTTAAACATATATTATTTGAAATGAGAATTATTATATACTAGTCTCTTTCATCAAACAAAACTGACACACAAAAATTTTCCACAGCTATTTTTAAACTTTTTTTTTTTTATTTTAAATTCAATACAAATAAACATATAATATCTGGATTTTAAAAATTCACACCATTATTTTTCTTGTAATACACAAATCATGTTTTAATTATTTTTTTTTTTTCATTCCATCTTTCCTGGTGATTATGAAAACACTTCTAATTATTATTTATTTTAACTGGAGAAAGAATAATAATTTTATTTTTTTTTTGCATCAACTTGTTAGAGAAAAAATAGGAGAAAATTTAACACGTTTAATTTATCTAACATAAATTATTTCACATGTGTTAACATTTAGTATAAATTATGTACTTAATATTGACTTTTAAACTTGAGAAAATAATTTTTTTTTAAATCTATATTTATAAATTGAAAAAATTATTAAATTGATTTTTTGAAAATTATCTTATCTTAGTGGATTTTAACTCCAAAAAACTATTTAAAACTTTTTTTTTTTATTATTAATTGACTGACTTTAGACTTTAATATATTAACAAGTTAAAAATAAAAAAGAAATTATTTTTATTTGTATAATATCTACACAATGAAGGTCGTAAAAAATTTCCCAACTCCGTTACGTTGGCTGAACAATTTAGAAACAATTTAAAATACCTGGGTATTTTAAAAATCTTATATAAAAATTTCGTTAACTTATGAAGACAAAAAAAAATGTCCTCAAAACTATCCTTGTTAAAAAAAACTAACCGAAAAATTTTGAAGGAATTTAATAATTACAAGTTTTTCTAAAGTAATATTCTAAATTTTCTACAGGTTTTTTTTCGAAATTTATTTAGTCAAAAAACCTGTAGAAAATTCTAAAGATTACTAAATTATTTACGAAAAAAACCTGTAGAAAATTTCGAAGATTACTTTGTAAATTGATCTTAATAAAAAAAAAGTTCTCTTTTATTTGAAAAATTTATAGAAAAATCAAGCAAAAAATTCCTCTCAACTCTCGTAATTAAAATAAAAAACAATACAAAAATTTAAAAAATTTATTGATATAAAAAAAAAAATGTATACTACTACATGTTATGAAAAGAATTTGCATGATTCCCCACGCCCCTTTGTCCTTTGTTCCCTGATCACTCGTCCAGGAACGCCGGATGTCATGTTCCCCTCTTAATTCTCTTTTAACCATGAACATCCAACACATATATCGGCCTCGTTTATTCTATCCACCATTCACCTGCATCCTCTATGTTTTTCCCACACACAACCACAATCACCTCATCCTTTCGCAAAAAAAAAAAAAANAAAAAAAAAAAAAACTCAATTTAAACTTCAAATTTCAGGTAAAAAAAAATAATACATATACATTTTTGTTTCCATCATCAATTTAAATACCTTCTAGACAAGTTATTTATTCAAAGAACAGGTTGAATGATTCGTCATCTCATAATCATCCTCGAAATTTTTTCAAAAAAATTTAATAATAATAATTAAATCATGTAATACATACAAGAAATTGAAAAATAAATAGAAAATATTTATAAAATAAAAGGGTCACAATATTCCAAAGAAAAAAAAAAAACCTAAAAACCTGGTAATCGAAATATTTCGAATTGCTATATAGCAATTCGAAAAAGCAAATTAGTTAAATACAAAAAGTGGCTCACTATTTTTCTCAAGAATTGTTCGACTAATTAAATTAAAAATTTTTGTTTGACAATTTTCTTGATTCCTTGATTTTATAATGCAGAATTACTTGCTGTGTATTTCGATAATAGACCTTGAAAATTAACAATGAATAAATAATTACTACACTTTAACGTTTGCCTTTATGGACTTTTTTTTTTTTACTGCATTGTGATGGATAAAATTTGAAGTTATATGTTTGTAAAAAGTTACGAAGCATGAAACAATAAAAATATATATTATGTGTGTATATATAATAATAAAAAATTCAAGTTTTAAGAGTCAACTGTTAAGAATGCAATGTGGCAAGCAAGACATATATATATATATAGATATTTTATATGCATATACGATATATAGAAACGCATGCACGTGTTCGTCATTTCGAATATATTTTCCAAGTAAAATTCCAGTTTCTTCAGTTTCTCTATACGTAGTCATCTGCTGCTTGACGAGTATTTTTCTTTTTTTTTTTTTTTATTGTATTTATTTATCTGAAGTTTATTGTATTTTTTATATAGCTAAAAAGAGAGAGGAAAAATATAAGAGCTAGAGAGAAAAAGAGAAGGTTGAATTATTGATAGTGGGGAGAGAAATAGTGTTGGTAAATGATAAAGGGAATATATATAGTATGTGAGAGTTGTGTCTTAAGAAGTTATTTTTCCCTTTACTTTACTTTACTTAAACTTCAGTTTACTTATTTTATTTTTTTATTTTTTTGCCTTGCCGGTCACTGGCCTCCTCCTCACTCACTCATGCTACTCAATCTTGAAACCACATGAGTTTCAAGACCTCTTTATTTATTATTTTTTATTATTTACCTCGTCTTTTCTTCACTTTAACGACTTGGCAAGTTTGTTTGAAGGTTGTCTATAGCAATAGATAAACTTCTATTCAACTGTATATTACTCATTTAAATTTTGCAACATTCAATGTTAAAATGTTTTGAGTGGTTACAAAAAAAAATTTCGTTCCAAGAATAATTATTTTTTATCTTCATTTTTTTTTTATAACCATGAAATATTTTAATGATTACATGACTAAGTATCCGGTTCACAATGAAATTATTCTTAATCAAAAGTCTTATGCTCAAAATACACCAAACGAGGAAAAAAATATCAGCGAAACAAAAAACAAAATATTCACTAGCAAGTAGAAAAAAAATAAATTACGTCCAAAATTTATAATAATTATTAAATTAATAATATATAATAATAAATTGAAATAATAAAATAAAAATAAATAAACATTTAATACAATATTTGAAAGATTAATATTTAAAAAAATTAAATTTAAAATAATAATAACATTGAGTCATTACAATACGATGACTAATTAATTAATTTTTAAATTAATTAATTTTAAATTTATCCAAGATGTATGATAAAAGTAAATTTAAAAAAATAAATAAATTTTTAAATGAAATATTTATTTATTTATCCTATGATATATACTGTTGTCATAATTTTTGGCAAATTTAAAATAGTCATTAAATCATTATGTTTATATTTTTCACTATGCTTCAATTATTTTTATAATGATTAATTTTTATTACCTGTATAGTGTTTTTTATTTTGTAATGACTTAAAAGTATATGATATTGTATTTTTTAAAACTTAAAATTTTATCATATTGCTAATTATATGAATGAAAATAAAATTATGAAGCAATTGTTCATCAACCGATGGATAATTATCTAGGTCAAATCACGTAATTAAATTATAATATACTTGATGTACTAATTTCCGCTACATGTTATTTTTTTTTTTAATAGAAAGTTCATAAATTTTCATTTTTATTCCTTTCAATTTCATCTTAATTTCGATTATCTTTCTTTTTCTTTTCTTACATAAAGATAATATATCAATTTGAGGATATAGTCTATTTTTTTTCTGGTTAATGCCTTGAGATTTTGAGGCCATTCAACTTGAGTACGTTGGATCAATTCACTTATTGAGTGAACTTGTTTATGAATGTTGGCAATTGTACAGAATAAAAAACCTATAGTAAAATGGAGTAAAATAAAAATAGTATATAATAGTTGGGGATGTTGTAGAAGAAGAAGAAGAGAGAAAGGTAAAAATATCTGCAAAACATTGCGCATTGCGTCTTACTGGTTTGTTGTAATAATTTTTTTTTTTCGGGGAGGTTTATTTTATGGTGCATTTTAGGGGTGGTCAACTTTATCCAATATAGCAAGAGCAGATGCTGATGCTGACAAAATCACAGTATGAATAATTTTAGGCTTCAAAACCAGATGGAAGTTTATTATGGTCTCCCTCTCTGTTAAATCATGTTCATTGTATATTTTATTCTCAAGTATTATTAACCGTTTTAACTTGTTCCCCACACTAGAATTATTATTATTTTCAATTTAACACAAAAATAAATAATACAATTTATTTCTTAATCAAATTAAAACTTTAAATAAATAAATATTTTTCTTCTCAAGGCTTTTTTTTTAACCTTGTGGATTTTTATTTATATATATACCTCAATTAAATTATAAAATGATTTTTTTTTAAATAATTAAATTAATACAACAACATTGCATCAATTAAATTTTTTTTGTTATTTAGTCTTATTTTTTATCGATTTGATAAGGGTTGATATAAAAATAATACTTTATTCTATTTAATTAAATTTAAAAACAAGTTTATACAAAATATTTTTAGAATTTTTATAAAAAAAAGACTAAAAATATTTTTTTTAATGATAATTTTATCTTGAAATCTTTTCAAACAAGTACACACCTTGATAATCTAATCTAAATTGATCCAAAAAGATAACAAACTGCTTCAAAGATGTNAAAAAAAAAAAAAAAAAAAAACAATTAAGATATTTCCGTAGAAGAAAATGTAAAAGTTTAAAAAAAATATTTAAGAGAATATTTGTTTTTTTATTTAAAAAAAAAATTGAAAAATTGAAACAAAACAGACTTTTGTTGATCTGGCATTTCGTGCCGGATGTAATGGGTCGTTTGGAAAGCCGGATAAGAGGTCGAGGGTGATGCTCGAGTTCCCCTGGAACACGAACACTTGAATATTATCCCGTAGCGCCACTCGAATTTCTCAAACTCAGCCTCTTTAATTTTTATTTTTATTTTTCAATATTTTTTATTCATATCCCCTTTTTTTTTTTTATTTTCTCTCACAGCAGTTTTTTTTTTTAAATTTTATTTCTATTCATTTTCCATTTATATATATAACAAACTACGTGCCTCTGATTTTCTGTGATTGTATTTTCAAGTATATGCTTGTTCAGTTATTTTTCACTCAATTGACATATTAATTGAGGGTGCTTATTTTATTTTTTTTAATGTTATTATTATTCTATTTTAAAAATAAACTTTATTATATTTTTTGTGTTACAGATACAGACACCCTTCAAGAGCCAAAATTTGTATTACAACCTTCTGGTGTTAGTAATATACTCATTGAAAATAGCACAAAATTTTTACAATGTCTTGCAAGAGGTAAATATTTTTTTAAATAATTATAATAGTTTATTTAATGAATATTGAATTTTAAATTTTTAAGTATCTAATAAATCATGTGCAAGCTAAAAATAACAAAAACAAAATATTTATTTAAAAATTCAAATAAAAAATAATTTTTATAAAATTTCTCGAGTATATTATTTTTGATATAATTAAAAAAAAATTCAAAAACAACCTGCTGAATATTAAATGATATAAAAAAAAAAAACATCTTGCCAATATTTGCAATAAATAAAAAAAATTTAACATGAGGTATATCATTCTATGCAGATACCTCATGTTACTTGGTAAAATCCGGCGATCAAATGACTCGCATAGGCAAAAGAAGCCTCTTAAATTCCAATTTCTCTCCCCCCAAGTAATTTGATAATAGTCTGATGCATGTCACATCATATTTAAAAATTTGTTTATTTATTAATAATGTTATATTTTTTTAATTTCTTTAAAGGTTCACCACAACCAAAATACAGATGGTACAAGGATGGAAAACCATTGTCAAATGAATTAACAACTGAAGCATTTTGGCGTATTCAAAGTCCAAAAAGAAATGATGCTGGTATATATTATTGTGTTGCAACAAATGAAGTTGGTTCAATATTTAGTGAAAGAGTTAAATTCACAGTTGCATATATGGGAATATTTAAAGAACAAAATATTGTATCAATAAATGTATCATATGGTGATGCTGTTGTATTAAATATGCCATTTATTGAAAGTAATCCAATACCAGTTGTAACATGGTTAAATGATGAGGATCGTTCAGTACCAGATTACAGTATAAAACATATTACAAGTAAAAATAAATTAATAATATTAAGTGCAACTGAAAATGATAATGATTTATATCGTGTTAGTGCAATGAATCTTGATATTGGTAAACAAGAATATTCATCATTTATTAATTTAAGTGTTACTGGTGATCAAAATAATGAAATAATACCAAAAATTATTATTCCACCAAGTAATATGACTATTATTAAAAATCAACAATCAATACCATCATTAGATTGTATATCAAATGCTAAAACATTGTATGAATTAAAAACATTATGGACAAAAGATGGTATACCAATTGAAAATTCAAATGTATTATATAAATTTAATGATGATTGGAATCGTACATTACAATTAATGTCACCAAATTTAACTTATACTGGTATTTATACATGTTGGGTTAGTTTAATAACTGGTGAATATCCAATGATTAATGCATCAGCTAAAATTGATGTTATTGAAAAACCAAAATTTTTGACTGAATTAAATAGTGAAACACATGGTGAATATGGTAGTTCTGTTAATATACCATGTAATGTTATTGGTGTACCAATGCCAAATATATCATGGTTTCATAATGCTGAATCTATTCATAAATTTAGTAATAATAGGTATGTTAAATTAAAATTAATCATTATAAAAATAATTGAAGCATAGTAAAATACAAAAAAAATCTAGTAAGCATGTAATTAATAAAAGAAAACGTTATTCAATATTTGAACAAATAATTCAATGAAATTTAATGAGCGAAAATGATATTAAAAGTCGCTAATTATTTATTAATTGATTCGTTGTATCAAGAGTATCATAAAACTGAATCGAAACAGTATTACAAAGATTCGAAATTTGTTAATATAAATTTCCCTGTCGAATCATCTTGAAATAAAACAACTTGCTGAATAATTTTCCCAAGAAAAAAATATACTGTAGCGTTTAATTAGTATATAGAAAATATTATCCTATATTTAAAATTAAAATTAATCATTATAAAAATAATAGAAGAATAGTAAAATATAAACATAATGATTTAATGACTATTTTGAATTTGCAAAAAATTATGACAACAGTATATTATCATAGGATAAATAAATAAATAATTCATTTAACAATTTATTTATTTTTTTAAATTTACTTTTATCATACATCTTGGATAAATTTAAAATTAATTAATTTAAAAATTAATTAATTAGTCATCGTATTGCAATGACTCAATGTTATTATTATTTCAAATTTAATTTTTTTCAATATTAATCTTTCAAATATTGTATGAAAATGTTTATTTATTTTTATTTTATTATTTCAATTTATTATTAGCTATTATTAATTAAATAATTATTATAAATCTTGAATAAATATGCGATCAATTTTTTTTACTTGCTACAGATTTCAAATTGAAGAAAATGGATCATTGACAATAAAACGTTTGATAATGGAATACGCTGGCATGTTTCAATGTTTAGCATCAAATGATGCTGGTGAAACGTCAAGTTATACTTGGCTTAAAATTAACAGTAAGTTAATAATAATAATAATTTTTTCATATATATTTTAATTTATTTCTAATAAATTACTAATTAAATACTAATAATCAAAATAACTGTCTCTAATTAAACCTAATCAAAACAAAAACCAAAAATTAACACTTTTCGGGAATACATCTTATTTTTAGCAACAAAAATATTGAAGCGTTCACCACGTTGGGCTATGGTTGGTGGATATCGTGTTGTCAGGATGCGAGAATCAGATCGACACTTTGAATTCACACAATATCCAGAGAGTAAGAGCCTGGCGATCAGAAAATAAATACAAATTAATATCTTTTATCATTATTTCGTGTTTTTTTTTTTTCTGCGTTTTGTAAATACATACATTTTTTTTTTCTTTTTGTTTCTTTCATGAGTTATTACTTATTAGTTTTCACATTCTGTAGCTGGATAAGAACGTCTGATCACCTAGGCACAGCTTGGGCAACGTGTGCAACCTAATTCTACTCTATTTTTATTTTTTGTGTGAAAGTTTTGTAGCATCAGCCGGTTTTATTTCAATTGAATGGTGGAATTAAACAATGCATCTGTTTGTTTGTTTTTTTTTTTTATTTTTAAAATATTTATTCTTGCATGTTAACACGCACAATCACATTAAAAAAATGTATCATTCACTTGATATAAATATTAATATTTGAAATTAAATTTTTAAATTTTTAAATTACTATTTATTAAATTATTAATTGATGTATTTTTTATTTCAGCATCAACACCAATATTAGAATCATTTCCACGTAATATGACTGTTCTTGATGGTAAAGATGCAACATTTACATGTCGTGCTGTTGGTGCACCACAGCCAAATACAACTTGGTATTTTAATGATACATCTGTATTGGAAATTGCTGGACGTGTTCAGTTACTTGATTCTGGTGATTTATCAATAACATCTGTAAAATTAAGTGATGCTGGAAGGTATGTAAATTAAAATAGTTTAAAATAAATATTATAAATAATAGTAATAATAATTTTTATGTTATTATTTAATTACAGATACACTTGTGTACGTCAAAATGGTGTTGGTTCAGTAAATGCATCAGCATATTTATCTGTTCATATAAGAACTCAAATAATACGTCCACCAATGGATACATCAGTGTTACTTGGTCATACAGCAAAATTAAATTGTATGGTAATAACAGATCCAAGTATATTATTTGACATTGATTGGTATCATAATTCACAATTAATAAATACACATACAAATACAAGAATTAAAATGGAATCATCTGGTGGTCTTGAAATAATAGCTGTACGTCCAATTGATGTTGGTGAATATACATGTACAGTTATATCACCAGGTGGTAATGATACACGTTCAGCACGTTTATCAGTTATTGAATTACCATTTGCACCAATAAATGTAATTGCAAATCATGTTGATAATTTATCATCACGTATAATAAATATAACATGGGTACCTGGTTTTGATGGTAATAGTCCAATAAATAAATTTATTATTGAAAAACGTATTGTACCAGAAATGAGTCCAATTGTTGATAGTTTATCAAATTGGATAATTGAAAATAATAATATATCATCAATAAATAAATGGATATTATTAGAAAATTTAAAAGCAGCAGCAGCATATCAATTTCGTGTAACAGCTGTTAATTTAGTTGGTGAAGGACCACCATCTGAACCAAGTAATGTTATAATATTACCACAAGAACCACCATCAGGTTCACCAATTGGTTTTGCTGGTAATGCACGTTCAAATTCTGAAATAATAACACAATGGCAAGCACCACTTGAAGAACATCGTAATGGACAAATAATTGGTTATATATTACGTTATAGATTACATGGTTATTATGATAAAAGTCCATGGATTATACAAAATATAACAAATGAAGCACAAAGAAATTATCTTATATCTGATTTAATAACATGGAAAGATTATGTTGTACAAATTGCTGCATATAATGATAAAGGTATTGGTAAATATACTGATGGTTTAATTATTAAAACAAAAGAAGGTGTACCAGAAGCACCACCAACAAATATACATGTTAAATCATTAAATTCAACATCAATTAAAGTATGGTGGAAACCACCAAATCCACAAAAAATTAATGGTATTAATCAAGGCTATAAAATACAAGCATGGATTAATAATAATAATGATGATATAATTTATAAATGGATTAAAGTACCACCAAGTTTATTTGATCCATTAGCTGAACAATCAGCAATAATAAATGATTTAAAAAAATATACATTATATAATATAACTGTACTTTGTTTTACTGAACCTGGTGATGGTGAAAAAAGTCAACCAATTGAAATAAGAACATCTGAAGATGTACCAACTGAAATAACAAATTTACAATTTCATAATATTAGTGATCGTTCATTAACAGTAACATGGAATAAACCAAATGAAATTAATGGTATATTATTAATGTATCAATTAAAATATAATATTATTAATAATATTGATACAATGAAAATTGTTAATTTAACATCAAATGAAACTAGTTATATTATTAATAATTTACAATCAACAACACATTATAAAATTGATATTAATGCATGGACATCAATTGGTTCTGGTAAATCAAAAATAGCAACAATACAATCTGGTATTGAACCAGTACTACCAGAACCACCAACAAAATTAGCATTAAGTAATATTGATGCATTTTCAGTTGTATTACAATTTACACCTGGTTTTGATGGTAATTCATCAATAACAAAATGGTTTATTGAAGGACAAACAAAACGTAATTTAACATGGTTTAAATTATATGAAGTTAGTGATCCAAATGCAAGTACAATTAAAGTAAATAATTTAATACCATTTACAATATATAAATTACGTTTAATATCATGTAATATTGTTGGTTTATCAAAACCATCAGAATCAACAAAAGAATTTCAAACAATACAAGCACCACCATCACATCCACCACGTAATGTTACTGTACGTGCAATGAGTGCAACTGAATTACGTGTACGTTGGATACCATTACAACAAATTGAATGGTATGGTAATCCACGTGGTTATAATATAACATATAATGAATTACGTACAAATACTGTTAAATCAATATCAATTGATGATCATACAGCAAATTCATTTATATTATATAATATGGAAGAATATGAATTATATACAATAACAATGCAAGCATATAATGATGTTGGTACATCATTAACAAGTCCAATTGCAATTGAAAGAACACGTGAATCAAAACCATCAATGGGACCATCAAATGTTGATGCAAATGCAACATCATCAACAACAATATTAGTTAAATGGAAAGATGTACCAATAAAACATCAAAATGGACAAATTGAAGGTTATAAAGTATATTATGGTGCTAATGATAAATTACCATTTAAATATAAAAATATACCAAATAATAAAACATTTACAACAACATTAACTGAACTACGTAAATTTGTTATATATCATATACAAGTATTAGCATATACAAGACTTGGTGATGGTATATTATCAACACCATCAATACGTGTACAAACATTTGATGATGTACCAGGACCACCATCAAATTTATCATTTCCTGATGTATCATATACAACTGCTAGAATAATATGGGATACACCAGATGATCCAAATGGTGAAATATTAGGTTATAAAGTATCATTTAATTTAAATTCATCATCAATTGAACAACAACAACAACAACAACAAATTTATACTAAAGAATTTTCAGCATCTGATCGTACATTTAAAGCTGATAATTTAGAATCAGAAAAATATTACATGTTTTCAGTAACAGCTAAAACAAAAATTGGATGGGGTAAAACAGCATATGGTATTGTATTAACAACAAATAATCGTGATAAACCAGAACCACCATCAAAACCAATAATATTACGTTCACAAATACAAAGTAGACAAATAACATTTTCATGGACACCTGGACAAGATGGTTATGCACCATTACGTTATTATACAATTGAAAAATTAGAAAATAATGGACAATATCAATTAATTAATGAAAAAATTGATCCATCATTAAATTCATATACAGCAATTAATTTAAAACCATTTACATATTATAAATTTCGTATACAATCAACAAATGATATTGGACCATCTGAATGGAGTGATGAATCAGACGTAATACAAACATTATCAGCATCACCAGATATTGGTATTAGTAATTTAAAAGTTGTACCAATAACAACAACAAGTATTGAAGTACATTGGGATGCTATTGATGAAATACATTGGAGTGGTGATTTTAATACTGGTGGTTATCGTATTGTTTATCAGCCAGTTAGTGATTATCCAACAGCAATACAATTAACACCTAAAAAAGATATTATTGGTATTAATAATACAAATATGATATTAACTAATTTAATGGAAAATCATAATTATGAAATTATTGTATTACCATTTAATTCAGAGGGTGATGGTCCACCATCACCACCAATAACTGTTTATGTTGGTGAAGCAGTACCAACTGGTGAACCACAAAATGTTAATGCAACATCATTATCATCAACTGAAGTATTATTAAAATGGACACCACCAAATATTAATATGCAAAATGGTGATTTATTGGGTTATAAAATTTTTTACATTGTTATTAATTCACCACAATTATCATCATCAACAAATAATAATAATAATAATAAAAAACAAGAAGAAGAAATTGAAGTTGTACCAGCATCATCATTACAACATAATTTAGTATTTTTAGATAAATATACTGAATATAAAATACAAGTATTAGCATTTAATCCAGCTGGTGATGGACCAAGATCAAAACCAATTAATGTTAAAACTAAACAAGATTTACCAGGTATACCTGGTAATTTAACATTTACTGATATTACAATGACAAGTATGATTGTAACATGGGAACCACCAAAATTTAAAAATGGTGATATTAATGGATATATTGTGACATATGAAACAGCTGTACAAAATGATAAATTTAGTAAACAAGTTAAACAAACAGTAACTAATACAAGTTTTCTTGTTCAACCATTAGAAGAAGAAGTTATGTATACATTTACAGTTAGAGCATTGACTATTGATCTTGGACCACCAATATCTGGTAATATTACAACTGGACCACAAGAAGGATCACCAAAATCACCAACTGATCTTGTATTAGCAGCAACACGTTCAAGTGTTGAACTTAAATGGAATAATGGTGCATCTGGTAAAGGACCAATCATTGGTTATTACATTGAAGCACGAAGAAAAGGTAAAATTATTTATTTTATTTTATCAAAAATTTTCAATTAAACATCAGGTCTATTTTACTTTCTCTGTTATCTATATTTTTTTGTTTTTTTTTTGGTTCTTTTTCATACAAATACAGCCATGGAAAATTGGCAGCATCGTAAGTTCATTTANTTGTTTCGTTTTAATCAACTCAAAGTGTTTTTTTTTTTTTTTTTTTTTTTTTTGTGTTTTACTAACAAAGTTTTTGCATATTTTGATTGATAAAAAAAATTAATTATCTAATTTTTAATTTGCTTAGTTAACAAAATTTACAATCCTTTATTAAATTTATTTTCCTGAATGTATAGTTTCTTGTAAAAAAAAAAATAGCTAATAAAAGTTTAAAATAATAATAATATAAATTATTGTTCAACAGAGGATTCAAGATGGTATACAATTACAAAAATATGTAATGGACCACTAACTGATTATGCAGTATCATATCAAACTTTATTACCATCAACATTTTATCTATTTCGTGTAATATCATATAATCAATATGGTATAAGTTATCCAGCATATACACATAATCCACAAGAAACAATTCAAACACCATCAAAATTATATCTTGAATATGCATATCTACAACATCGTCCATTTTATCGTCATACATGGTTTATGGTAACACTTGCTGCATCATCAATTGTCATAATAATAATGATTATTGCTGTATTATGTGTTAAAAGTAAAAGTTATAAATATAAACAAGAAGCACAAAAAGCATTTGAAGAATCAATGGCAATGGATATTGATGAACGTCATGAATCTGATATATCATTATATCGTACACGTTCATCTGGTACTGGTTTAAATATTGGTAATGGTTGTGGTACATTAGGAAAAAAAAATACATTAAATAGAAAATCAATACATCCACAATTACCACCACCAATACATGGTAAATCACCACCAAGACCATCACCAGCATCTGTTGCATATCATAGTGATGAAGAAAGTCTAAAAGGATATGATGAAAATCCAGATGATAGTAGTGTTACAGAAAAACCATCTGAAATAAGTTCATCTGATTCACAAGTATGTTTATTTATTTTATATTAATTATAAATTTATTTATTTTTATTTATTATTATTAATAATTATTATTTTTATTATTTTTTTTATTAGGCATCAGATAGTGAAAATGAAAGTGTTCAATCAGATCCACATTCATTTGTAAATCATTATGCAAATGTTAATGATTCATTACGACAATCATGGAAACGACAAAAACCAGTTAGAAATTATTCATCATATACAGATTCTGAGCCAGAAGGTAGTGCTGTTGTTAGTCTCAATGGAGGACAAATAATAATGAATAATATGGCAAGGTCTAGGGCACCATTACCTGGTTTCTCATCGTTTGTTTAATTATTTATATAAATTATTTAAACAAAGAAATAAAAAGAAAAAAAATCATGCTATTTTAAAGTGTGATATTTTTTTTTTTCTTTTGTTCAATATATTGTGATATACATCATTATTATTTATAATTGCTATTAATATTAATCATCAAATCAATTTTTTTTTGCTGATGCAAAAATAGGTAGAATGAGCTTTATATATATTTAATTTAAATAACACATCATATCACTAATTGATTTAGATAGAAAAAGAAAATATGAACGTGCCACACACAAATGAGCTTGAAAAAAATATAAATTTGACTTAAAAATAAAAAAAATTTGACTCAGCCATTTTTGTAAATTAAACATAGGCATCTTAATTTTATATATCAATGTACGATTTATTATATTATAAAAAAAAGTAATGTCATATCGTTAGTTATTTAAGGAAATTTTTTGTTTTTTTTTTTTATAAATAACTTTAGAAAGGTTTTCAGGAATGAAATTTTAATCATAAATTTGTAAATTGAAATTTATAATTATTATTTTTTTTTGATAGTTTGATAATTATCATTTAAATTCAATTATTGATGATTATTTTTTATTTCGATATTTAAAAGAAATATTTATTTTAATATGGTTATTTGTATGTATTTCATGAATTTAGTAATTCAAGCATAAAAATAATTAAAATATCATTTGGAAAGAAATAGTTTCTTCAGGTAGAATTTAAAACTAAACTTTATAAAATTAACAGTCGTAAATTTAGTGTGAAAATTCTTTCTTTTGAATCAGATTTTTACTTTTTTCTAAATCATCTAAAGCTTTCAGGTTTTTAGACTAAATTTAAGACTTGTTTTTATATTGTTTGGTGCTGGTTTTAGATTCTGGTTGAAGAATCAATTTATTTTAACATAATGTTTCTTTTTAAATTTTTGGTTGAATGTTTGAATTGCTAAATTCAAGAAATAAATACAAATATCCATATTAAAATAATAATTAACAATTTAAAAATAGAATATATATATTTATTTTAATTTATCAAAATTTTAATTTCTTAATAATCATTTTTAATTCAAATTTCGATAAATTTATAATAAACAAAAAAAAACTACATAATTTTTATGACATTCATTTTTAAATTATTACTCAATATGAATGTTTAATAATAATTATTTTTCTGTTATTAAAAAATTTCTGAATCAACCAAATAATTAAAATTAAAAAAAAAAAAAA
>MKYW01000227.1:30664-45412 GCA_015776835.1 Aphidius ervi | reverse complement strand
ATACTTTAGATAGATTTTTCTTATAATTATTTATACTATAGACATAATTATTTAAAAAAATGACAAATCAAGTGTTTATTGTTTTTTTTTTGCATCAATAAATGTTATTGCATTTAATTAAAATGAAAATTTTATTAAATATATAAAAATATATAAATTATAAAAAGTATTTTTCACATTTATTAAACCATTTTTTAATATTTTCAGGTAATTTTGGATTAACTTGTTTTATTGTTGACCACAATGCAACATCAGCAATTCCAGGATAATAAAAACCAGTAAAAAAATTATCTTTGTTATCTAATTTTTTGCTCAAAATTGATAAATAATTATTTATATTTTTTTGATTATTCTCAAATAATATGCTATGGCTTATATCAAGAATAGTATCAATTTTTTCAGTTTCAATGATATTTTCGTTATTTTCACCAAGTAATCTACTAAAATATCTCAGCATATTTATTTCACCCATTATTGGATAATTTTGTAGTGCACTGACAATCAACTGACAGTCTAAAACTAAAAAAACAAAACAAATCTTCAATAAAATATCAACTTTAAATACTTAAAATTATAATAATTTAATTACCATTTGTTTTCCAAATTAAGGAAATATTAATGACACCAGGTTTTCCAGTTTCTTCAGTATTTTTAAAAATATTATCAACTGATTCTTTCATGTCAGATGATAGATAACATTTTACTGGAAAATCAACATCATCCCATATTTTTTTAAGTGCAATTATTGAGTAACATGGTTTTTTTGGATTAACATTTATAGTTACATCAACATTGACATGTTCCTAAAATTTAATAAATCAAATAAACATTAAATAATTACTTTTATTTATAATTAATATTAATGATAAATAAATAATTACCCTTATTTTTTTTTTAATACTCAAAGAAATATTTTTTTCAATATTTTTAGAATTAATTTGTTTGTCATCTTTATTAACATCATTTAACAAATTTGATAATTGTTTTTTCAATTCAGCAAGTGATTCTAATATTTTTTCTTGTCTTGCTTCTAATTCAATAACTTCTGGTAGTGGTGTCTGTAAAATAATAAAAAATTATTAATTAACAATATTATTATGATTTTCCAACCCTTAAATAAATTTTGTAATAAAAATTTTGTTATATATTTAATATTACTATCAAATAAATTCTATAATTTGTTAATATTATCTGTTTTAATTACAATGCTTATTTTAAACAATATAAATATTAATAATTTTTTTTTTTTTTGAGGGGGGAAGTTACACACATCGATCAAGCCAACACCAAGAACCATATTCTTTTGAATCGAGTGATTAGTGCTAGTTGAAATTTTGGTTCAAGTACCACGCTAACGTGTCACAAAAAATAAAAAAAAAGTTCAATTTCCCGAAGAAGATTGGAAAAATAGATATAGCCATGTATCATAAACGTGTAAGTTTAAAAATTTCATTGTTTACTAATATTTTATTTATATTTTATGGGGATTAGCTGATGTTTAATTTAATAATTTATGGAATTTTATAATTATTAATTGATTAATTATAAAAATAAGAAGACACAAAAAAAAAAAAATGAAGGTGAACCTTGAGAAAGTTGTTAACCTGCTTTGTGACATTCGACACAATCCTGCATTCCTGTTTTGATTTTTCATTTCCATGTAAATTTTTCATTTCGTACATACACGTTGGTAAATTCACAAAACTATCATGTTTTATTATTGGTTTTAATTCATACATTGTCGACATTTTTTTAATTATTTATTTTTTTAACAACACTTATTTTTTTTTTTTATTTCAACGTCTATCAAATCTGTGTTTTTACTTTTTCATAGCGGCCATTTTGAATAGCTCACGTGGTTATTATTGTACATCCAAAAAAAAAAGTAGCTTTTTTTTTTACCCCCTCTACTGTATTTTTAATTAATTTTTTAAACAGTTATAATTAAATTTTAAATAATTAAAAAAAAAATCCGTAAAAATTAATATTAATTAATTGAAATATTTTTTAATTTGTAAATTGTATTTGTTTATAATTTTTTTTATTTATAATTGATCATTTAAAATGGCTGCCAATAACTACGCTAGTCAAAATTAATATTCAAAAAAATAAAAAATAATTCAATAATTAATAACTAATTTGTCAAAAATTATTTTAAAAATATCAATTAATATGTCTGTATATTTTTGAGGCTATAAAATAATAGAAAACATTAATTATTAAATGCCAAATTAATTTACAAAAAAACAAAGCGTCCCGGACGTTTAGAAAATTCCAGAAAATATTTTTAATAATTTTATAAAAAAAAAAAAATGATTCAAAAACAATTGTTAGATAAAAACCAATATAAATTCTCCAAAATTATAAAGCTATATTATAATTAATAGAAAATTTAATTAGAAAAATTGCATCCTTAATTTATGATTGTTATTATTTTTGACCCTTCTCTCTCCTCACTTTTTTTTTGTTTGCGTCAGTACCGTTGAGGGCGCCACAATTGCAATAATCAAGCTGATTAAAAAAAAAAAAAAACATCTCTCTCAAAGTTTTCCAAACAATCTTTGAAAAAAAATTAAAAACAATAAAAATAGTTAAATAATTAAGGTGTTCAAGTGTCATTATAGTGTATTTAAGTGTTAATTTTAAATGTTTATTGTAAAAATTAATTGTTAAATAAGTGGTGTCCTCTGACGATGCATAATCATAACTAAGGTTAGAAGTGCGTTCTTTTCGCGGGCAACGACAAGTACTCAGTGAATAAATCGATGTTTATTAATCAAATAATTAATTTAACAAGCTCAATAAATTATAAAAACAATAAATTAACAATATAAAATGTAAACCAGTGTTAATTATGCTAAAAAAATACTCAAAACAAGTGTTATAACCTGTTTTTTTTTTTTCTCTTTTTTTTAATTCCATTTTTATTATTTTATTATTTTTTTTNTGCCATCTATAGTGACAATTGAACATTCTCATAAAAGCGATTTTGTGATTGGTTCATAAATAAAATCCACAAGGTACCATATAAAAGCTTAATACTCAAAAAAATAAATAAATATTTAATAAAAAAATATTAAATATTAAATTATAATAATTATTATTACAAATTAAACTTATAATATAGCATTAAAATATTTAAATTAATAGGTAAATTAATAATATTAAAAAACACAAAGTGTCATGGCGTCAATTGTATTGACCAATGAGCGTTCTTCTTATAAACTTGTAACGACAAAAACCTATAATTTCCACCTCTCCCCCTGCTGACACCCATAATTCGCGTCGTCTCGTTGGTTTTTTCATGAATTTTCGTCTCTTCGTTTATCATTTTACAAGTGTTGAAAAAAAAAAAGGACAACAAGTAACAATTACAAGTTCACCCATTGCCCGCCATCATCCAGTGTCTATAATAATTATAATTTTTTATAAATATAAATTAGATTAATAATTAATTTTACTNTTTTTTTTTTTTTTTTTGATACTATAATATTGAGTAAATAACACAAGTGCATATTCAACATGCATAGAGTGTGTTTGATCACGTGACCTTGATGATGAAAAATGGCGCAAATAATATATTACAAAGATGGGTTATCCTCATTGTATACCCCAGTGTCATTTGTATTTGTTTACAAATCTAAATTTTCATAAACCACGTGTTAAGTGATTATTTTATTTATTTTTTTTTTTTCACATACATAACCTATAAAAGACAATAATAATAAAAAAATATAATTGATTTATTTTTGAGTAGTAATTATATTTTAATTTGAAACAAAAAAAAAAAAANAAAAAAAAAAAAAACAATATAATAAAACAATTTTGTGAGTGTTTGATTATTGTTATACTTAAAAATATATTATTAAAAATAATAATAATTTGTTTTTTTTTTGTTGATTGATAAAAGTTGTTGCTGATATATCAAAATGACAGGAAGAGGAACAGGAAAACGACGTGGTCGTCCACCAAAAGCAGTGGTTTTGGAAAGACCAAAAAAATTTCAATATCATTTAATGAAAAAGCCAAAATATTTATCAAAAACTAAAGATGTTAATTCAAAATCACGTACACCAACACCATCACGTACATCATCACCAAGTATTGATGATACAAGTGTTATATCAACACGTAGATCAACACGTAGTGCTAAAAAAGCAGTACAACGTGGTGGTAAAATAGCAAAACCACGTAAAGGTGGTCATACATCAAATCATCAACGTCGTGGTTATAATTCAAATGTTGATTATAATGATTCTGAGTATCATTATGGCTCAGATTTTGGTGATGAATCATCAGAAAAAAGTGAAATTGAAGATGATCCATTGTTACAAACAGATGATGAATCATCAGTTACAATTGGTGAACCAGAACCATCAAGTGATAGTGATTTTTCATTATCAAATTTTTCAACAATATCAAATACAACACGTAAAAGTATACTTGGTATATTACGTCCACCAAGTCCAGAGCCATTATGGTTACAAAATCGTGATTTACCAAAGCTAATATTACCAAAATCATCAGATGATTTATTAGCATCAAAAGAACATATTATGAAGTTATTATCAATATATGAAGTATTGAGACATTTTAGAACACTTGTTAGATTATCATCATTTCGTTTTGAAGATTTTTGTGCAGCTATGACATGTGATGATCAAACAAATTTACTTGCTGAAATACATATTATGCTTATTAAATCATTATTACGTGAAGAAGATTCACAACAAACTCATTTTGGTCCATTAGATCAAAAAGATTCAATAAATGTATCATTATATTTTATTGATGCATTAACATGGCCAGAAGTATTACGTTCATATCTTGAATCAGATAAAAATTTTGATAATAATATATTAAATATATTAAATAATGGTGAATATCCATTTTGCTCAATTGATGATCGTATTATTGTATTAACATTTTTAACTGAACAATTTTTAATAACAAATCCAGTACGTGAAGATTTATTACATGAAGGTAATATGCATTATGATGATCATTGTCGTGTTTGTCATAGACTTGGTGATTTATTATGTTGTGAAACATGTCCAGCAGTATTTCATCTTGGTTGTGTTGATCCACCATTAATGGATGTACCAACTGAAGATTGGCAATGTAATATATGTAAAGCACATCGTGTTACTGGTGTTGTTGATTGTATACCAGATGTTGAAAAAAATGGTTTATTATGTCGTCAAGAACATCTTGGTTTTGATCGTCATGGTAGAAAATATTGGTTTTTAACACGTCGTATATTTGTTGAAGCTGATAATGGTGATTTATGGTATTATACAACACCATTACAATTTCAAGAATTATTAGAATCATTAGATAATAATGATATGGAAGTTGCATTATATCGTGAGCTAACTGATTATAAAGATGAAATAATACGACAAATGGAATTAACTGAAACAATTACAAATCAATTTAAAGGTAATAAAAAATCATATTTAGAAATTGAAAATGCAGCAATATTAAAAATGCATAAAGATAAACTTGAAAAAGAAGAAAATGATAAAAAAGCTAAAGAAAAAAATGATAATAATACAGATTTACAAGATAAAGATAAAGATGATGAAAATAAAGAAAAATTAATTGATGATAATAATGATAATGATAATAATAAAGATATTAAAATTAATGATACAAGTAGTGTTGTTGTTGATACTGATACAAATGATGAACAAATAAAAAATCAAACATCTGATGATAAAGCTTCAACTACTTTAACTGGTACTATTGAAGATGATGATAAACAACAATCATCTGATAATGATAAAACATCATCATCATCAACAGTACAAGATGGTGTTACTAAAAAACCAACGACAATTTTAACACGTTCAAAAACAGGCTCATTAACACCACGTTCATTTAATCTTGATGGTTCTAAAAAACGTACAGAAATTGAAAGAATTGATAAATTATTAAAAGATGAAAGTAATGATAATACAAGATTAACACGTCAAAAAGCACATCAAATAGCATCTGGTACACATTTATTTAAACTTGGTATGGATAATTCATTTAAAACATATGTCAATCAATACAGTACAAATACAATTGCATTAAATAAAACACAAAGAAATGAAGAACGTGATAAAAAACGTCATTTATCACATAAATTTTCATTAACACATGTTTCGGAATTTAAATGGAATGGTAGTTTAACTGGTACACGTGCATTACTTGTATCAACAATACGTCAAACAATATTACAACTTGAAAGTAATATACAAGCACCATTTATGCATCCAAATTGGCCATTATTACGTAAACCATGGACAACAGCTGTTAGTGGATGTATTAATCCACGTGATTTTGTACGTACATTAATTGTATTACAAGGTTGTATTAAATCAACAGTATTTGCAAGTGTATGGCATGATCAACTTGGTCATGTTAAATTACAACGTGTTACAGCACTTGAAAGAGAAGAAAAAAAACGTATTGATAAAAAAGAAAAAAAAGATAAAGATGATGAAGAAGAAAAAAATCGTACACCAAATTATTGGGTTAAATATCGTTACGTTGTAAAGCATCAAATAGCAAAACAAAAAGGTGAAGAATATCGTTTACATGGACAATGGGGATGGTTATGGGTATCTGGTAATCGTCATGTTAAAATTATTGATAATAATAAAATTGGTTTAAATGCTGGACCACAAAGAATTATGGTACAAATACGTGATCAAAAAGGTCTTAAAGTACTATCACTTGATCCACCAACATATGAATATCTTTTAAAACAATATCCAGATAAAAATGATGATACAACAACAGAATCAACATCAACATCAACAACAGCAACAGCAACAACGAGTAATGATGATGTTAAACCAATTATTAAACAAGAAATTGAAACTGAAGAAATAAATACAGATAAAAAAATTAAAGATGAAAAAAAAGAAGATGATGATAATAATACTGATGATAATAAAAGTGAATTAAAAAATATCAATAATAATAATAATGATAATGCTGATAATAATGATATTATTAAAAATGAAATAAAAGATGAAAATAATGATGGTAATAAATTAAATTTATCATTTTTTAAAGACATGGAAATAAAAAAAATATATAAAAAAATTGATAATTTTGATGAAATTGATATTATGAAAGCATTAACAACACAAGGACGTTTACATTATCCAAAAATTGGTAAAAAATCACGTATTGATGATTTTTTATCACGTAGAACACATTTAAAAACATTAGAAGAACGTAAATTAATACAAAATGAAAAAATTAAAAATGATATTAATAATGATAATAAAAATATATTAAATTGTAATTATACAACAAAAAATTTAATACCATTAAATCAACAACAACAAATACAACAATTAACACCACATACAAAATTAATAACACCAACTGTTGCTGAATTATTAAATACAGTACAACAAAGAATTAAAAATGTACGTGCACAATATATTAATGTACAAAATTTGGCTAAAAATAATAAATGTTATTCAAAATATTGTAATATGTATATACAATCACCAAAAACATTAGTTACAACAAAAAGTTTATCACCAACATGTTATTCACCATTGTGTTTAAGAAGAGGAAGATTACGACGTGATTTAGTTGGTTTAATGAAAAAAGCAACAGCATTAAGTAATAATCAAGTTAAAGCTGTTAATATAACTGGTTTAACAAATTTACAACAAATTACTAAAAAAGATGTTACAGCGATTATTAATAATAAAAATGATGATTTTCATCAAAATAAAGACAATATAATACGTAATGATTTAGATAAAACAACAACAACAACAAATTTTAATGATGATTTATTATCAAAAGATGTTAAAAATGAATGTGATTCACCAGTTTTTAAAAAACCAAAAATTGAAAATGATACAACAACACCAACAACAACAACAACAATAAAAACAGATGATAATAATATTGATGATAAAACAATAATTAATAAAATTAATAATAATACATCAACAACAATAACAGTTATTAATAAACGTGGTAGAAAAGTTGATCGTTGTACAAAAGCTAAAGAATTAACATCAGATGGTACAGAAAAAATATATTCAACAATAAATACTGAGGGTAAAGTATATTTAAAAAAAATAACAACAACATATAATGATCGTAAAAAAAAACGTATACCAGTTGTTTATCCTCATTGTTCAACATTTTCAACTAAAAATAAATATCGTAGTATATTAGTATTACCACAACATGAATTACGTAAATTATCACGTGTTGGTGGTAAACAACCAGCTCAAGGTTTTCATCAAATTGCTAAACCAAATATGTCTGTATGGCCATATCCATGTCCACGTCCATTATTTAAAACATGTTGGTTATATAAAACAGTTGGTTTAAAATCATTAGCATCAGCAGCATTACAATTACGTATTATGTGGGCATGTTTAAGATGGGATGATATGGCTGTTAAGCCATTATCAAATGATGGTAAACATCAAATAACAACTGATACTGAAATAATGTCATTAGAAATATTAAAACATCGTCATAATGGACAATTTATGGATAAAACACAGTATTTAAGAAGAAAAGTTGTTATACCATTAGAATTACCAAAAACAATTAGAGAAACAACAAGTATTAGAAGTGGTCTTAGAAAAAGAAAAAGACCAGAAAGTCCACAGAGTACATCACCACAAGTATCAGAGGAATGGGTTGATGAATGTACATTGGAACTTTGGGAAATTAAACAGTATGGTGACAGGTNGGTGTGTATGTTTTTAAAATTAACTAAACGCAACAAAATTGCTGCTTTTTTTTCCTTTCATTTTATATGATTATTGTTTATTTCTATACCAATTTTCCTATCCATAAATTAAATAACTACTTAACACCTTGATTCACAATAACTAACAAAAGCTTTGTTGTGTTTGCCTTGTTACTAAATTCAGGATGGAGAGAAAGGCTAATGCCCAAGTTATTACTAGAAGCCGATCAATTGTTCCAAGTCCGGCAAATACTGGAAATCGTGGATCAATTGGTGTTATTAATGATCAACTTACTGCTAAATCAACACCTGAAGAAATTAAAGAAAAAATGGAATTACAATTAAAACTACAACGTGCTGCACATCAACAAAAACGTCAATTAGAACATCGTGCAAGTCCAGGTGGTACAAATACACAAATGATTAAAGTTGCATCAGGAACAAATCAAGGTATATTAAAAAATTAATTTTTAAACATTTATTTAATGTATTTTTTATGTAAAAAATAATTAATTAATTAATTAAATTTTAGATGGAGTAATGAAACTTATATCTAAAGTTGCAATACCAGCAACACCACAAGGAAAATCACAATTAACATCATTATTAACAGCATCAAATCAAAATAAACAATTTATTGGTACAAGACGTATTTTTATGACAAAATCAGCTGATGGTACAACACGTGTATTAAGTGGACCAACAAGTATACTACCAAAAACACCAACATCAACATCAACAACGCCAACATCAGCACATACACCAAATATATTAAAAACAGTTGGTACACCAACAACACCAGTACAACAAGTACAACAACGTGTACAAATATTACGTGCACCAGATGGTAAATTACAAGTACGTGGATTAATGCCTGGACAACAAATTGTACAAATGCCTGATGGTAAATTGCATGTATTAAATACAAATCAAACAATAACAACAAATCAAAATTCATCACCACAAAGTGGTAAAACAATTATTGGTAATAAAGCAACACCAATGAAAACATTAGCAATACAACAAAGTCAAGGTAATATTGTTAATTCTACAACACCACCACAATTAGTTAGAGTTAAACAACAAATTGTACAACAATCACCAACACAAATAGCTGTTACATCAACAAGTGTATTAACACCACAAAAAAATACAATTGTTGTATCAAATACTGGACAAGTTGTTAATTCAACTGGACAAATAATGAATACAAATCAAATTGTTGTTAATAATGCAAATTTAGCACAACAATTAGCAAGTGGTAAAGCACAATTAGCAACAATTGGTGGTCATCAAGTTGTTATTAGAAGTACACCAACTGGTAGTCAATTTGTACAATTAAATTCATCAACAAATACACCTGGTCAATTATTATTAAAAGGTACAACAACTGGTAGTCCAAATTTACAAAAAGTAATTGCTTCAACAGTATCAACATCAACATCAACTGTACCAACAACACCAATTAATACACAATCATCAATAACAAATGTTAAAACAACACCAGTACAAAATGTACAAGAAACAATTGTTAAATCAGAAATTCAAACATCAACATCAACAACAACAACAAATAATACAACAAATATTGCAACAACACAAGCATCAATTATATCAACAATAAAATCAACAACAGTATCAACAAATGATGCTAATATTGAAGCACAATTACTTGTTGGTCAACCACCAGGTACAGTTATTAAATGTGTTACAGCAACTGTTATGTATACAACAAGTGGACCAAGGATTGTATTACAAGGTTTACACGATACTCCTTTATCAAGTTCACAAACAGCTATGATACAACAACAAGTTAAACAATTATTAAAAGTACAAAGAGAAACTGGTAAACAGGGTATGCTTGGACCAATAAGAATATATTTAGCTGTACAACCAGCAATAAATCAAGCTGTAGTAGCAACAACAACATCATCAGCAACATCTACAACAATAACGACAACAGTACAAACATCAATAGCAACACCAACAACACCAGTTGTTGCTGCAAATTTAAAAAATCAATTAACAAAAACAACAACAGCAATAACAACTCCAGTAACATCAACAGCTACAATACCATCAACAGTAGTAACATCAAATGTACAAAAAATAATTGAAACAACAACAACAACAGTAGCACCACCACCAACAACAACAATAACAACAACAACAACAGCAACTGTTGCATCAAAAGAAAATATACCAGAAACATTAAAACAAATAACAAATAATGATAATAATGCAAAAGTTGTTGTACAACAAGTTAGTAAAACAACATCAGATATTGATGATACACAAAAAGAAAAATTATGTAATAATGAAAATATTATTAATAAAAAAAATACAACAACAAATGATGATGAATTTGTTGTAACACCAGATTATATACATAATTCAATTAAATTAGCACTTAAACAAGAAAATTTAAATCCAGAAATTGAAGAAAAATTATTACGTATGCAACGTTATCAAGAAAAACAAATGAAAGGTACTGATACAATAAATCATCAATCAACAATACCATCAACACCAATACAACGTACACCAGTTAGAAAAAGACCAGTACCAGTATCATCATTAACACCATCAGTACAATCTTCAACAGCAGCATTATCATCGACGACGACGACGACGACGACGACGACAACAACCACAACACCATTATCGTCATCATCACCATCAACAACGACAACAACAACAGCAGCAGTAATAGCAACAACAACGACAACAACACCAACAGCAACAACGACAGTATCACAAAAAATGACAACAGTAGCAACACCAATAAAAACTCAACAAACAATAGCACCATTATCACAAGTACAAAAAGAAAATCAAACAAAAATAAATGATAATGATACAAAAAATATATTTGAATCACCAAGAAAAAAAATTAAACAAGAACCAGTTACAAATGAATCACCACCTCAAAAATTAATAACCACACCAGTGAAAACACCAACAACAACGACAACATCACCATCATCTTCAACATTAATAACAAATAATAATATTAAAATTGAAGATGGTATAAATGATACACCAAAACAAAATCGTGGATTAAAATCAAAAGAAAATTATGAAATACGTAAAAAACAACAACAAGTACAATCAAATCAACAAGTTTTATTATTTCGTCATAAAGAATTATTAAAAAAAGATATATTAAAAAAACGTTCATCATTAGAAAAAGAATTACAAATTGATATAAATAAAGATATATCTGATGAATTAACTAAAAGAACAAAAGCTGAAAGAAATAAACAAGATGATGTTAAAATTGGTAGTGCTAAAAGAAAATCAAATACTCAATTACCAAATCAATTAAGTCCAATTAATCGTAATAAAGGTAAAAAACAACGTAATTCAATGAGTGGTAATACACCACCTGGTTGTGGTATTATTAATAGTGGTATTGGTAGTGGTGGTGGTGGTGGTAGTAGTGGTGGTACATCATCAAATAATCGTATGAAAAAACAAAAATTATATTGTTTATGTAGAACACCATATGATGAAACGAAATTTTATGTTGGTTGTGATCTTTGTAATAATTGGTTCCATGGTGAATGTGTTGAAATAACTGAAGAAATGTCAAAAACATTATCTGAATTTGTTTGTACTGAGTGTCGACATGCACGTGATACACAAGAACTTTATTGTTTATGTAAACAACCATATGATGAATCACAATTTTATATTTGTTGTGATAAATGTCAAGATTGGTTTCATGGTAGATGTGTTGGTATATTACAATCTGAAGCTGATAATATTGATGAATATGTTTGTCCAAATTGTCAAAGAAATTCATCTGTTAATTTTGCTAATATGAAAAATCTTAATGCTAAAGATTTGGATTTACTTAAAAAAGTCATTAAACTTATACAGGTAATTTATTATTATTTTATTTTATTATATTTAATTTTTTTTTTTTGTTCTCTGTTTGAATTTTATTTATTAATTTTTATGGTTTTATTGTTTATAGCAACACAAAAGTGCATGGCCGTTTATGGAACCTGTTGATCCAAATGAAGCACCAGATTATTATAAAGTCATCAAAGAACCAATGGGTAAGCAATTATTATTTTTTATTTTATTACAATAAAATTATTATCTAGTTTCCAAGAAAAATAAAAGAATTTATATTGAAATAATAAAACAATAATTTTAACTTTGATCGTGTTTGCAAAAAAATAAAATAAAAATGAAAATAGTCATTTGACTTATATTTCAATTAAATTATCCTTATATTTGTTTTGGAATTTGAAAAATTGAAAATATCATCATAAAATAAAATAAATATTTTTATTATAAATTGCTTATATTGATTTTGAATTTATAAACAATATGTTGTTAAATAATATTAATTGTATTTTGTTTTTTATTTTTTTTTGCAATAATCCACCAAATTTAAATTGATAAAAATGATTATTCAAAAGAAAAAGTAAGAAAAACCAAATAAAATACAAGTAATATTATTTACCAAGATGATTTGTAAATTTGAAATCAATATAATCGAATTATAATCCAGATATTAATTTATATTTAGAATTTTCAATGACTACTATTGATTACTTATTGCTTATTAAAAATATTCAATTTTATTATTACAGATTTACAAACAATCGAGCTAAGGATAAATGACAAAACATACAAAAAATTGAGTGAATTTATTGGTGACATGACAAAAATATTTGACAATTGTCGGTATTACAATCCAAAAGAATCGCCATTTTTTAAATGTGCTGAATCACTTGAAACATATTTTGTCAACAAAATTAAGAGTCTCCGTGAAAAATTCTCTGAGGGTAAATGAATAAAATATAAAAATTAAATAAATATTATTATTTTTTTTTATGTTAAATAGATTAAAATTTAAAAAGTTCGTACAGACATTTATTTATTTTAAAAATAACAATAAAATATAACGACAAATAGTGAATAAATATCACTTGTTAAGTTAGTTTATTTTTTATTTAATAAAAAAAAAACAAATTTAAAAAAAAATATTCAATAAATAGTCAAAATTAATCAACAATCAGTCAGTGTCGAAATTGACACTTTAAACTACAATTGTCAAATTTTTAATTAATTAAAAAACAAATATAAATATATAATTTTTCAAATCAGTGAAAATTATATAATTAAATCAGAAAACGTTCCGTGGTGTCTCTTAATAATAAGTTGTAATGCTAGAGCGCATAATAATACTGTACAAATTTGTTTATTATGCATAACAGGTAAAAAGTGAAAATTAAATATTACTTACGTTTGTTTTAATCACACAATAATAATTATAATAAAATAATAATAGTGTAAGTTAAAAATTTAACGATAAAAAAAGAAGAAAAAAAAAAAAAACAAAACCCTTTTTCTATAAAATTGTTTATAAACGAAAAACAAAAAGTGTTTAATAATTAGAATGATAAAGCAAGATTAATTCTTTTTTTTTTTTAATACAAATTAACGAATGGATTAATATTGAAAAAAATTGAAATAAAAAAAATCCAATAATAGTAATTTTGCTTTGTAAATATTAATTGATAGATTGTGAATGATTATTAAATGTTAAATAATCATCCACAAAGCATTGTTTATATTTTACCTAATTTTGCGTATAATAATTTGAAAAAAAAAAAATTATTTACGCATGTTTTATTAAAGAGAAAAAATAAATTAAATAAAAACATATTTCAATTAATTAAAATATTCTTTGATTGCGAGTGTCAATGATAAAAAAAAACATGTTTTTTTTTCTTCAATATATTTTTTATTATTATTAATTTTGAGTGGAACTTTATTTTTTTTTTTTTGTATAAATTTATTAATCTTCGATTAATGCAATTGTACAGTACTTTTTAATTCAAAATTTTTCAAAAAAAAAAAAAAAATAACAAAGAATAATGTTAATAAATAATATTATTTTTTTAAATAATATTAGCAGTGTTAAAATTAGTATAATTTTTAATCAGTGACAAAAATAAATAAACTTTAATTGACACAAAAAAAAAAAAAAA
>MKYW01000227.1:0-30658 GCA_015776835.1 Aphidius ervi | reverse complement strand
ATTTTCCTTTTATTATTTTGATAATTTTATTTTTCGTTGATTAATCTGACCTTGGGATGATGTGTGTGTATTTTGTGTAAGAGTATGCGCAAGGGACAAATATTATTATTTTAGTTGAAATCAGTTGGGATACGAGTGGACCGGTTCCGTGTTCCAGTCTTGCGTCGTTCGTTGATAAGTCAACACCGACGATAATAATAATTATTATCAAAATTATTTTTAAACTTTGAATTCAATTTTTTATTTGATCTATTTTTGTTATTTAATATCACCTGTTGTTATTATTCAACATAATAAAAATACTTTAAATTCATTCGAAATAGTCAATTTTAAATTGTCAGGAAGATGATTCGAGGCTCAATCGTTGCCAAGGGAAGATCGATTCTGCCCAGAGCTGTAATCAAAGGTACGCAAACTCTTTATTATATTATCAATAAATTTATTTTATATAACTTTCAAATATCCTTGAAATAATTCCTTATTTTTTTGTTCTATTTCAATAATAATTAAAATTTCATTAGTCAATTTTTATCACTGAATAGAGTCATTAAATAAAATTTTATATAATTTTTTATATGACTAATTATTCATTAATATTTTCAAATGTAAAATAAAATTAATAGATTCAAAAATAAATTGATAAAAGCTAAATAAAATAAATATAATTGTGTAAATGAAACAATCAAAAGGAAAATTTTATTTTATTGTTTCAACAAATGTATTTTTAACATCTGTTTTTTTTTTAAATTTATTTATTTATTTTCATTCAAGGTGTTTATTATCTTATCTTTCATTGAAATGAAAAGATATAAGTCGTTCCAAAGATGTTGTCATTGAATTTCCAATTATTTTTTTAATACTTATTTAAATTAATAAATTTATTTTATTATTATTTAAATTGTAATAGGGTACTTGACTATTTGTAAACCCGCATGACCCTAGATGAATTTAGATGAATGACAATTTATTTATTTTAAATTGAAATTATAATGTTTATTATTTTTTTATTTCAATAGGGGAGGATAAAATTAATAGGAAATGTTTAACAACGTCAACATGTGTTGAACCAAAAGGTCCAACAGTTGCTACAAATATTCCTGGTCCACAATCGAAAAAATTAATTCAAGATTTGAGCAAATTTCATGTAGGCTTATTATATAAACAAATTATTAATATAGAAAAAAATAAATAAACATAACATGGACATTCTAAAATTAAAACTTGTTTGCCTATTTAAAAAAAAAAATATATTTTAGAATGTTCAATTTGTTTATTAATTTGATAAAAAAATATATGAATGTATATATATAATTTTAGCAATCAGCAACGATTCAATTATTTGCTGATTATGAAAAATCATCTGGTAATTATATTGTCGATGTTGATGGCAATACACTTCTTGATGTTTATATGCAAATATCATCAATGCCATTGGGATACAATCATCCAGCAATGTTGGAAGCATTGCAAAATCCAAAAAATCAGGTATAAAAAATTATTTAGATTTATTAAAAGTAAATTTACTAACAGCAAGATTAGATAGTTGTTGGTATTATCAGTGGGTTATAATAAAGTCAAATGACAATTAGCTATTTAATAATTAATAAAAATAGAAATTTCTAATCAGTTTAATGGGAAAATGAAGAACAATTTACGAATTGCCTTGAAGCATGAATATTTAAAGTTGGTTAATCCTTGAAATTGTTGAATTTTTTTAACTTTAAACTGCTATATTTTTTAAACAAAACGGTAGAGTCCATTTTTGTTTTTTTGTTTTTTTTTTTCCCCGTCAATAATCATTGTTGTAAATGAAATTTTGACTAGTTAGTTTTTTAATAAAACGTTAATATCAAATTTATTTTAAAGTACAATCAACATATGACATTCACAAATTCATCTGTCCCTCAACTCGACAAAAGAGTTGCTAAATTAAACAATAATTATTTCAACAATTAAACAATCAATCATCTCCAAATAAAATACAGCATATGAATAATTATTTTTAAAAAATCTATGATGAATATAAAACAAATTCTTTAAAGAAATTGGTATTATATTCTTGATTCTAACATTAATCAATCAAACAATCAATTAAAAACAATAGCTAAATAATTAAAAAAAAAAAAAAAAACTTTTAAATTACAGCGAGCAATTGTTAATAGACCAGCACTTGGTGTATTTCCCGGTGCTGATTGGGGTAATAAAGTAAAAGATATATTATTACAATCAAGTGTTGCACCACCTGGTCTTGATCATATAACAACAATGATGTGTGGTTCATGTTCAAATGAAAATGCATTTAAAAATATATTTATATGGTATGCTGAAAAACAACGTGCTGGTTTAACATTTTCAAAAGAAGAAATTGATACATGTATGATTAATAAAAGTCCAGGTTCTAAAAAATATTCAATATTATCATTTCATGGTGCATTTCATGGACGTACACTTGGTTCATTATCAACAACACATTCAAAATATATACATAAAATTGATGTACCAGCATTTGATTGGCCAATAGCATCATTTCCACAATATAAATATCCACTTGAAGATAATATTAATGACAATAAAAATGAAGACAAACGTTGTCTCAATGAAATTGAAGATTTAATTAATAAATATAATAATGAAAAAAATATACCAGTTGCTGGTATTATTATTGAACCAATACAAGCTGAAGGTGGTGATAATCATGCATCATCAGAATTTTTTCAATCATTAAGAAAATTATCTAATAAATATGGTTCAGCATTATTAATTGATGAAGTACAAACTGGAGGTGGTCCAACTGGTAAAATGTGGTGTCATGAACATTTTAATTTATCAACACCACCAGATATTGTTACATTTAGTAAAAAAATGCAAATTGGTGGCTATTATCATACACTTGATATGACACCAAAACAAGGATACAGAGTATTTAATACATGGATGGGTGATCCAAGTAAATTAATATTACTTGAAGCTATTGTTGGTGTTATTAAACGTGATAAATTACTTGAAAAAGTTACTAAAGTTGGTGATTATACATTAAAACAATTGAAAATTATGGAAAAAGAATATTCAAATATTATTAATTCATCAAGAGGTAAAGGAACATTTATATCATTTGATGGTGCAACACCACAAATACGTGATAATATTGTTAAAAAATTATTAACCAAAGGTAAGATTATTATTATTGTTTGTTTATTTATATATTTTATTAAATTAAAAATGTATTTATGCGTATATTTTTTTTGGTTTAAATAGGAGTTCAAGCAGGTGGTTGTGGTACAAATGCTGTTCGTTTACGTCCAGCTCTGACATTTGATCATCATCATGCTGATATATTTTTGGATGCTCTACGCAGTGTTCTCAGGGAATAAAATATATTTATAGAAAAAAAGTCTTCCATATATACTATTATTATCTATTTTATTTTTTGGCTTTTTTCTTGATAAAAAGACAAAGAAAAAAATATATATTAAATCATTAATTGATAACGACATTTATATATCTCTTGTCTTCCTAATAATTATTATATTTACATATAAAATATTATCAATGTCTTCCATTTACAGATAAATAAATAATGAACAGTTATTATAATTATATTAATATATTATATATATATTATATTTAATAATCATACAAAGTAATAATAAAATTTGTGACATTAAAAAAGCTACAAAATTAAAAAAAAAAAAATTATAATTTTTGTGTTATTTTACAAAGAATTTCAGACAAATGTTCAAAATTTGGATCTCGACTTTTTCTCTTCATGTATTCGATGGTTTTAGCCTGAAATAAAATTGAAATTTTTAATTATTTTTGTGAAATTTAATGGTGTTTCTATTGCTCAAGGATGAATTTAAATAAAAAAGAATTTTCAAGTATAAAAAAAAAAAAACTTACTCTCATTTTTGGATCAGCACATCCATGTTTTTGTGATAAATTCCATAAACTAACAGCCAAATTGGCCATACTAGGTTTCGTTAAATCACCTCTCATTAAAATTCTTCCAAATAATTCAACAGCCATTGCACTTTGTTTATCATACTGTTCAGTATTTCCAAGATGTTTTAAAAATCCTAATATTTCATTTAAAATAATACCACAAATTTTGTCAACTTCACCAATATATTTATCATCACTTCCATATAATTTATCATTTGAATCAACTTTATCAACATGATATGGATAATTTTCACGAGTCATTGTTGCCAATAAATCCAACACTTTAAGATAAAATTGATATTTAACAATTGTATTATCATCAAAATAACGTTTAACAACATTTAATAAACCTCTCATTAAATATAATACACCATTATCTGGACTATCAGGAACAACAAGTAGTGTTGATAAAAAATTTGATAAATATCCAATTAAAAATATATCAGAACTTTTTTTACGTCCATCAATATCAATAATTTTTGGCATATCTTGTACAAGTGTTAATGCTGCTTTAAAACAAGCATCAGCTTGTCCATAGCATTGATTTAATAATGCAATTTGTCCAGATAATAAATATAATTGTAAACGTATTTGTACATTTTTTAATGATGGTATTGTTATAAATGAATATGCAGCACATGCACGTACAAATGATGATGTTCTTCTTGTATGATAACCACGTACAATTTTTCTTGTTTCAATTGATTGATGATTAACACATTGTACTAATTGTATATTAACAATATCTAAATTTGTAAATATACCTCTTGATTCAACATAAAAATTTAATTGTTTTTCAAAATCTCTATCATAATTAACACGTTGAATAAATAAACATATTAAATTACCAATTTGACGTTTTTCATCATCAACAGTTAATGCTGTAACACTATCATGCATTATTTTAGTTAAAAATATTAATGAATTAATAATAATTGGATCAATAATAATACCATGTTGTTTATAAAATGTATCAATAATATTTTTACAAACATCAATTTTAATATTTTCTTTATGAAATAAATCAATTATTGGCAAAAAATTATCTTGTATTAATAATAATTCAATGTCATTAATTTTTTTTAACATATTATCAATTATTAATTGTAATTGTTTATAATAATTTTCTTTATTACGTAATGATGATATATTATTTATAATTTCACCAAGTATATTATTTAATTCATTGATATTAAAATTTTTAATGACAAATTTTATCCATATTTCAGTGCAATACATAAATTTTTTAGTATCTTTTAAATTAATAATGAATTGCCATATAATATTTTTAATTTTTAATGATACATCAATTGGTAATAATTCATCAGTTAAACATTCAGTTAAATTACGATAAAGTATATATTGTGGATAACCACTGTCATTATCACATTTACCAATTAAATCAATAAATTCAAGTACACGTGATGATATAAATGATTTTTTAAAACCAATAAATATTGAATTTAATAATAAACCACAATATTTTTGTTTTTTAATATTATTTAATATATCAATTAATATATTATCATTTGTTATTGTATCAATCATTATTTTAATAATCCAATCTAAAGCTGGTTTATATAAATTTAAATAAATATATTGTGTTATATTTTGTTTTGTTATTAACATTTTAATATGATTATTAAATAATTGATGATATATTAATAAAAAATCATTAAAATTATTATATATAAAATTAAATGTATTATTTATTGGTAAATTAATACCAACACGACATAAATAACAACGTGCATATATTGATATTAATGGATTACCAATACCACGTACCATTTTAGTTAAACGTATTAATGCATTATTATATTCATCATTATTTAAAAATGAATATGATTTTAATATTGATATTTCAAGATAAAGACGTGGTACTAATTCACGTATTGATGCTATTTTATAAAACCAATTTCTACATGTTTCTTTTGCACTTTCTGGTATAATATCTGATGTAAAATTATCTGTTAATATTATTTTTTTATTTTTATCATTATCATTAATATATTGTTCAGATTTTAATTTTAAACGTTCATATACTAATTTACCAAATATATCAAGTATATCTGTTATTAATATAAATTTTGATGGATAAAAATCAATACCAGTTATATCAACAAGAAGCTTTGAACATTGTATTGCTATTTTTAATGATTTAACACGTTGATCAGTATTCCATGCTTGTATTAATTCATTATTTAATTGTTCAATTTTAATAACATATTCTTGTTGTGTTAAATCAGACATTTTACGTATTGTTATATCTTCAAAATCATCAAGTTGTTCTAAACGTTTACGTACTTTATCACCAATTGTTGTTGTTGATTGTTGTAGCTTAATTGATTTTTCACCATCAGATAAAAATGATGTTACAATTGTTAACTTTTCAGATGTTGTATATTTATTTAATATTTCATTACGTATTAATTTCCATGATTCATCTAATTTTTTATTATTATTATTTATATTATTTGTATTATTTAATTTTTTATTATCATCATTATCAAATGTTGATGAATAATCCCATTCATCTGTTGCCATTTTAGTTAATGGATCTAATTCATCACGTGCAAATTGTGATAGGGGATCAGTACCATCAAGTTTATTTGTTGTTAATTGTTCATTTATTGATATATTAATTGGTGTTTGAGCTATTGGTGTTGATGTACCAGTTGATGAACTTGTACTACCTGAACGTATTGTTCCTCTACGTATACCACTACTACGTCCATTATCAATTATTGATATTGTTACTGGTTTTAATGGATGATCTTGAACTTCTTCTGATTGTAATTTTTTTATTCTACTGTGTTCCAAACGACAGGATATCCTATTTGGCAATTAATTAATTAATTATTTATTAGCTATAATTTTATATATTATTTTAAACTTACCAAGATATTTCTGCCATTCTTTTTAAATTTAATAGATTATTAATTAATGATGGTATGTCACGTGAAAATACACAATAATATAAGCTCGGTATTTTTTATTATCATAACACTGTCAAAAATTATTATCAATTGTTAGGTTCAGTTAGGTTAGATAATATTTGTTTTTGTTTGTTTATTTTTTTTTTCAAGTATTGTCTACATCGGTAAGTAGACTTCCTATATAATCTATATATGTAAGAGATGTGTGTGTGGGATAATCTGAAAGCCTTTTGAATCATTGGAAATGTATTTGCTTAAATTGTTCTATTTTTTCTCAAAATTAGTTAAAATTGGGAGCGGTTTATTGATATGAAATTGTTGTGGGATATCAGTCGTAAATAGCATGATAAAATTTACATTAGCTTATATTTGGAACAGCACATGTATACGTGTTAATCAATTGTATAGAATCATCTTTGCATGTACATTGGTGGCTATGTGCAAAGTATCACTTGTGTATCATAATTTTATTAATCAATTTAGAGATGGTTTGTATAATATTAAGTAATAGGAGAGATTGAGTGAGTTCAAATGGTTAGTACTACTTTGTAATGATTTCCTAATAATATAAGAATTTTATTGAATAATACTATTATTATAAAAAGGACACTTGACAGCATTTTATTTGTAATCTGATTAGTCAAAATTTTTGAGCATTTTGACTATGTATTTTTTCCTATCAGGAACATAGGATAAGCGAAGAGGTATTTATTATAGTCGAAAAATTACCTCTTTTATTTTATAATACCCTGAGACTTTCAAAATTCGACTATGTACCTTTTTTAAAAAAAAAGGCAAGTTCGTATCAGGAACATAGGATAGGGAAAGAGGTATTTTTTTTGTGGAAAAAATACCTCTTTCAATTTATAATATCCTGAAATTTTAATAATTGGACTATGTATTTTTTTCAAAAAAGACAAGTTCGTATCAGGGACATAGGATAAGCAGATAGGTATTTCATATAGTGGAAAATATACCTCTTTCAATTTATAATACCCCGAAATCTTAAAATTTCGACTATGTATTTTTTAAAAAAAAAGACAAGTTCGTATCAGGAACATAGGATAGGCAAAGAGGTATTTTTTTTTTGTGGAAAAAATACCTCTTTTAATTTATAATACCCCGATATTTTAAAATTTCAACTATGTATTTATTTAAAAAAAGACAAGTTCGTATCAAGGACATAAGCGAAAAGGTATTTTTTTTTGTGGAAAAACTACCTCATTTATTTTATAATACCATGAAATTTTATGTATTTATAGACAATGTAAAATAACTATCGATAAAAATAGAATAATTAACATTATCACTTTTGCAATGAGTAAGTTTTAAAATTTTCTAACTACTAATTATTTTTGTAAAAAAAATAATCAAAAATGATAATTAATTTATTTAAACAGAAAGATATTTTGAATAATCAATCGAAGACAATGATTGATTTTTTCTACATACCATTTAGGTAGTTATTGTTATTTTATTTTTAAAAGAATTTTACGTTGTTTCAATCAGATCAAAAACTCTAAAAAAAAACAATGAGAAATATTATTTTAAGGTTTTATATTTTTTTATTTATTCACTATTCAATAATATCCATAGTCCAGTATACGGTTGTATTTACACGATTGTCTTCATCGACCGATCGCATGATATGATTCGGAAGACACCTTTTATATATTCCATTATCATCATCATGATCAGCTCCCAACCTAAATGATTAATTGATTAATAAATTAATCAACTGAATTTTTTGTTTTTTTGTTTTTCATATTTACAAATGACCCAATTCATGTGCAGCCGTATTTATTGATTGGTAATTTCCTCCATCAGTAATTATTCCTACTTTACACAATTCACGTTGATGATGATCAATTTTACAAGCAGCTTCCATAGATGCCCGGCCTGTTTACACAAATGAAAAGAAATAATAATAAAAAATTAATTTAATTAAAAAAAAAAAAATAATACTATAATTGTTTTTTTAAATTAATTTTACCATCGATGATATCTGAACAATCATCACTACTATCGATTGTACACATTTTTCTTCTATTGTAAAAAAAATCAAATGTCAAAATATATCACAAATTAAAAACTATTTAATTTAATATCTCTGGTTATAAAAAATCATTGGAAATAGTTTGATCATTAAAATGAAATTTATGTATTAGTTTATTTATGAAAAAAAACAAGAAATAGTTTTAAATAATTTTGATAAATTATTTTAAATAATAAATAAGGTATTTTTTGAGAATATAAATAAATTTGTTTAAGTAAAAATTTAATTTTTCTGTAAATACTATCTTCAAGTACAAGTCCATCAATTGTTACAAAAACTATCGAATTAGTTATAAAAACGATTGAATAATTATAATCATAAATAAATTTAAGCGGCTTTATCAGTTTTTGACCATTTTTAATAAATATTATTTAGACTAAAAAATATTTAACACTTATAATCAACCAAAATAATAATAATAATTTAAAAAATGTAAAAATCATCAAAAACAGTGTATCAAATGTCAAAATAAATCACAAATTGAAAACTATTTAATATTGCTATTTAAAAAATAAAAAAAATAATATAAACAATAATATTAAATAGTAAAAAATTGAATCAACATTTTTAGCAATTAAAAATAATTAATTTTTACATAAAATAATTACATTTTACAATTTTTAAAATATCGATCTCTTTGAGTATTGATAAATTTTATATTTTTAGTATTTATCATTTATAGAAATTAAGATTTTTTAATTTTACAATTTGATTAAATGATGATTTTTTGATTTATTTAAAGTGCGTATTTTAAATCTGATGTCTTTAAATTCAAAACTTACAATGTCATTGTTATGAGAACATCATAACTTGAAAATGGAATAGTATTATTAAATTCATACCAGAATTTACCGCTTTCTTCCAAAACATAATTTGCTTTAATATTTTTTATACCAGTTTCAGTTTTCCATATGTTATCACTCAAGTAAGTGAGTTGATTTTTATCAATTTCAATAACAATACCGGCAATATTTAGTCGGTATTTTGGTGATTTTAATGATCGATATTTTATATCAACTGAATTCCAATAATTCAGTATATAAGAAACTGTATCCTTTGATGTATCCCCTAATTTTTTATGAAGTTTATTATCGACAACAATTAATATCTCTGGATAAACTGTATTTGGAATATTGAAATTATTACTTTTGTATTTCTGAAATTATAATAGAAAAATTAAATATTTCCATTGTTATACAGTTGAAAAAAAATGTAAAATATAAATGTCACAAATTGAATGTACAATTATTTAATATTTGTTTAAAAATATTCAAATAATAATATAGGCTATCGTTAATTTGTTTAAATTGTTCATTTAATTTATAATATTTATTTGTTAATTTTAAATATTTATTTGTTTATGAATCGACAATTGATTTAAGCTGTCATTCAATGGCTTCTCGACAATCTAAATTACTTTGTAACTCAATTTTTTTAGTTTTTAATAGCTCATTTGAATTTGTTAACTCATTAATTTTAAATTTATATTCTTTAATTCATCAATTTTATTTATTTAATAATTAGTAATAATTTATTACATTCAATTTCATAATTTTCAATTATTTGTTTATCAATATTTTGTGATGATTGAATTGCACTTGTAACTTTACCTTTTTTTAATTTTTCATATTCAATTTGTAGTATATTAAAATCACTTTCTATTAACATTCATTTTATCATTTCCCTGGTGGAAATATTTCTCCGGAATTGCTCCGGATTATTCCGGAATTGGCTCACTTAGAAAAAATTCGGAAAAATACGAAAAATCGGTAGCAATTCCAAAATACTCGAATTCTTGTGTAAAATGAAGGAAAAAAAATGACCGAAAAATTGTAATGGGCCAATTCCGGAGTGATACGGAGTTTTCCGGAATTTTACGGAGTATTTCCGGAATTTTACGGAGTTTTTTGGAATTTTACGGAGTGTTTCCGGACTTTTACGGAGTGTTTCCGGAATTTTACGGAGTTTTTCCAGAGTTTTACGGAGAAATTATTTCCACCAGGGTTATTGATAACTTTTCATGATCATATTCTTTTATTAAATTTTCTAAGCTTAATATTTTGCTAATATAACCAGATGTTTTTTCTTCATGTAATATTTCAACATCTGCTTTAAGTTCTTTGAAATTTTTTTTTTTTTATTAATTATTTTATTTACGAGCAGTATTTATTTTTTTTTCAAATATAATTTTTTTTTATCCTATAAAAAAAAAATTATATTTAAAAAAAAAAAATTAAAACTGCTTTAAATCGTTTTTTAATTTTTAAACTCTGGTCTAAAATTTTACTGTTTTCTTTTCAGTCATAAATTAGTCATGTCGGGACAAAATCCATATATTATGTCACCGCGAATTTTAAGACCCTCTGAAAAAGAGTTCCTGCAAGAAAATTATCTAGACAATCAATTTACAAATCGTGTAGATATAGAGCAAAAATGCACCGTAATAGAAGCTCAACCAAGTTGGTTCAATGAACATTTCGAACAACAGTCATTGCAAAATTCTTCAGATAACATAACAATTAAAAATATTATCAAACAAACTTTTTCAAAAACTGGGGTAGATGGCGCGTTTTTATACAAAACCGAAAATTTTCGTGAATCCACCATAAAAAAACGTAAGAGCCCTTATTCGGTTACAAAATATCAGGAATTATCAAAGAATTATGGTGTGCAAAATGGAGCGGCCAATGAAAAAAATTATTCAAATTTTTTAAATCCAATTGCATTGTACGCACCTGATGTTGATTTTTCAATGTTCCGAAACTACACGGTTCTAAATACTGGAATTTACTAAAATTGCCAAGTTTATTAACAAGAATTTTGGATATTGACGGGAATAAAGTAGAAGGTGTCCATACTCCATACGTGTATATTGGAAGTGCGGGATCAACTTTCCCATGTCACGTGGAGGATGGACACCTTATATCCATCAACATACAATTATGGAGCGCTTAGAAAATCTGGTTCATTGTTCGTAAAGAACATGGAACCGATTTTCATCAGCTAACCAATCAAATATTAGCACGTTGTTATCCGGAATTAGACTGCAAAAATTTAATAGGTCACGCAAGTTACTAGTTTTAACAGAAGACTTTTTAATTAATAATAAAATACGTTATACAAAAATAATCCAAAAACCTGGTACTATTGTAATTACTCATCCATTTGCTTGGCATGTTGGATATAACTGTGGTTTAAATGTCAATGAGGCCGTGAATTATGCAGAAAGACGAACGGTGAAATATTTAGCCAATGCAACATCTTGTGAATGTGATGATCTTGTTCGTCTAGACCCAATAAGAATCATCAGAGAATTTTATCCGACACATCCCTGGTAGAAATATTTCTCCGACTTTTTTCCAACTTTTCTCCGCCATTTCTCCACCTTTTTGCGAAAATGACCCATGGTTGGAGAAATGGCGGACAAATTTCTCCAACCTTTCTCCAACCAAAAATTTACTCCAACTTTTCTCCAACTTTTTTCCAATCTTTTTTCAACCAAAAATTTACTCTTTCCAACTTTTCTCCAACCATGGGTCATTTTCGTAAAAAGGTGGAGAAAGTTGGAAAAAAGGCGGAGAAAGTTGGAAAAAGTTGGAGAAATATTTCTACCAGGGATAATAATGAAAATGCAGTTCACGGCAATCCAGACAGTAAAATAAAAAATGAACAAATTAAAAACAAACAGTTAGCTAGTTTACAAATAGCCAGAAACAAACGTGCTGAAATACCAACAAAATTTAGTGAAAGAACAATTAAGCAATGGCTTAATTTTTGTATTAATAGTCAATTATTTCCAAAAGTGCATTGCCCAAATAAAAAAATGGTTAATGCATTCAAAAAATATTGCAAAGAAAAAGGATACAAATTACTTAAATTTGAAAATTGTAGTTGGACTACATTTAGATCCAGAGTTATTCATCAAATTCATAAACCAATATTGGATGGAGAAAAAAATTTTGATCTCTCTGAATAAGATTTCAAAAGTATCTCCTTAAAACTTACATCAATAAATAATTAAAAATAAATTATACTCTGGATTTATCAAGATTAAGTTGAACGGTGTGGTTTTAATACTATGTGAATTGAATCAGTATTTTACTTTTGCCACCAATTAATTTAATTTATTTTTTTATATTTTATTTAGATATTTGAAATAAAATCAAACACAATTTTACGTACTATTATTTAAATTATTTATTTAATATTTAAGCTGTATGAGATATGTTTTCAATGTATGTGTGATGTGGCAAGGCCACGTCACCAAGATAACTTTTTGTATTAGTAGTTTTCTTTCACGGCGGTCGACCGCCAGAAATACCACCTCCACAACTTGCCCCTTCCATTTTTCTCCCTTTCCATGCTCAAACTGGCTTGCGCAAAAACCGTATTTCCAACAAATCTGCGCGTAGAGCAAGTGGAAAGGGAGAAAAATGGAAGGGGCAAATTGTGGAGGTGGTAATTCTGGCGGTCGACCGCCGTGAAAGAAAACTCCTATTATTTTATTTTGCGGACGCACTCGATGGTGGCCGGACTGGAAGTGTTTTATATTTTTTTTTTCTCCCTATCGAGACACACATACAAACATCTTTACACCTAAACTCTTTCCGTCTAGTGTCACGGACACTCATGCATACATCTTACACATATATATTTAATCATTACTATTTGTACACGCTACGAAGTGTTATAATAAATATTGATAAACTCCTTGAATCAATTGTTGAGTTGTTTCAATGAATGTAACCTAGAAAAAAAGACAAAAAAAAATGCATTAATAATTTAAATAAATGAATGCATTATCATTATATGATAAATTAATATAATGAGAAATAAAGTTTAAAAAAAATATAATTGAAAAAAAATTAATAATTTAAACAAGTTTTATTTTATGGTACTTTATACTATCAAGTTAACGTGATCTCATAAAAGACATAATTGATACTACAATTGATTTTAGATGGTAATTAACATGGTTCAATTAAATTTAATCTATGCCCTGGTGAAAATATTTCTCCGAATTTTTCCGAATTTCTCCGTGATTACTCGGAATTTTTCCGCGGTTACTCCGAATTTCTCCGAAATTGACCCATGCGGAGAAATGAGCGGAGAAAGGTATCAAAATTTTTTTCTGAATTCTCTCCGAATCAACTTGGGTGGAGAAACGTTCGGAAATATTTCCCCACGATAAGAATACGCGGAGAAACATGTGAAAAAAAAAATTTTACCACAGAGAAATTCTTCCGAAATCAATGACGAGGAGAAATTTTTCGATTAAATGTTCGATTACATGTTCGTTTACATGTCCGCTTACATATGTAAACGAACATGTAAACGGATATTTTGTCTCATGATTGGAAAATTCACATTCTAATAAGTATGATTTTGTTCTTATCCATTATCGTGTTGAATTAAAAAATCAATCGTAAGAAGCGTGACAAAATTTTTATTAGCTCAAATTTGAATATAAATAGCGAGGAGGTATTTTATGTTTTATAAAGTTTACCTCTTTTATTTTATAAATCCCTAATGAAATTTATATTTCGTCCGGCAGATTTTGAAAAAAAAATGGCAATTTGTATGAGGAGAATATGATTAGCAAAGAGGTATTTAATGTTTTATTAAGTTAACCTCTTTTATTTTATAATTCCTTAATAAAATTAAAATTTCTTCCGGCACACTGTTAAAAATAAACCGAAATTTCCAACATGTTTCGTGTACATTTTGATGTAAAATTACATTTTTTGTGCTGTAAACTACAATTCATGCACAATCCTGTAAATTTACAGTGAAAAAAATAGAATTTCAATGTAAATTTACATCAAAAATCAACTACTGAATATAATCAGCGAAGAGGTATATTAAATAATTGATAAAGTTTACCTCTTTCATTTTATTATCCCCTAACAAAATTAAAATTTCGTCTGGCATTTTTTTTTTTTTTTTAAATGGCAATTTGTGTTAGGAGAATATAATTAGCAAGGAGGTATTTGGTGTTTTATAAAGCTTACTTTCTTTATGTATATTGTTTAACTCTCTAAAGAGTTGTTTAGTGGTATGGAAAGCTTGCTTTCTTCATGTTGTGATTTTCCAATAACAGAGCGTGTACCACTTAGTTCATTTAATAAATAATTATTCAATTTCTCAATTATATCATCCGATGTAAATGAAGTATTTGAGCAACTCGATGAAAGTAATTAATTCAATTTTGTCATTGACAATATATAAAATATAAGTTGTAAGCAAATGATTTCATTTTGCTAAATTAATAAAAAAAAATAGGAGTAACACCTCGATAAATGTCATGGACTGTTCGATTATATATTAAATTATATATGAATAAAGTATTGCCATAACAATAATAGTCTTAATGTGCATGTAAAGTGTTTATTGTTATTTAAAAAATATCATGAACGCACAGTATCTTTATGTATTCATAGACAATGTAAAAAAACAATTGATAAAAGTAGATCAATTACTCTTATTAATATTGCAATAAGTATCCTCAAAATTTTTTAACTACGAGCATATTATAAATAATACAATTAAAAATGATAATTAATTAATTTTAAACAGAAAAATATTTTGAATATTTAATTGGAGACAATGATTAATTTTTACTATATTTTATTTAGGTAATTATTGTTTTATAATTATAGTTATTTCAATTTTACAAAAATTATATGCGTGATTTTAATCAGGTTAAACAGCTTAAAAATGAACAATGAGAAAAATCATTTTAAGGATTAATATTTTTTTTTTCTTTACTATCCAATAAGAATCTAACTCACATATATATATTATAGGCTTTATACTATCGTCTATAGCACTACTTTTTTAGTGAAAAAAAATATCTTTTTTTCTATATTTTTTGAAAATATATCTGAATAATAATTTTTTTTTTTATGGTTTTTCAATGCATTCAGTGAGAAGACAATATTTATTATGTCCACATGATGTTCCATCTAATGGAGGTTCTTTAATTTCTTCACAATCTTCTTCATAAGTTTTACAGAATAAAGATGAACAAAAATTCCAACGATTACTACGAGAACAAGATTTTTCATATTTTTCTGGCTCAAATTCTATACATTGTTTATGTTCATCCACAACATTACCTGGTAATTTAATTGATAAAATTTTACCAGATTTTTTAGGTATGTTAAATAAACATTTTGATTTTTTATTTCTGTTGAAAAATAATAATAATCAAACAAATAAATAAATGAGGAATTATAAATTATTTAAACTTATAAAATTATTACTTGATAAAATTTTTGAATCCTTCTTTTGAACAATCAGTCCAGTATACGGTTGTATTTACACGATTGTCTTCATCGACCGATCGCATGATATGATTCGGAAGACACCTTTTATATATTCCATTATCATCATCATGATCAGCTCCCAACCTAAATGATTAATTGATTAATAAATTAATTAACTGAATTTTTTGTTTTTTTTTTTTTATATTTACAAATGACCCAATTCATGTGCTGCAGTATTTATTGATTGATAATTTCCTTTATCAGTAATTATTCCTACTTTACACAATTCACGTTGATCATGATCAATTTTACAAGCAGCTTCCATAGATGCCCGGCCTGTTTACACAAATAAAAAGAAATAATAATAAAAAATTAATTTAATTTTAAAAAAAGAAAAAAATATTATTATTAATTTTTTTTTTAAATTAATTTTACCATCGATAATATCTGAACAACCATCATCTTTGATTGTATACATTTTTCTGCTATTGTAAGAAAAATCAAATGTCAAAATATATCACAAATTAAAAACTATTTAATGTTGCAATTTAAAAAATATAAACAATAATATTAAATAGTAAATAATTGAATTAGTATTTTTAGTAATTAAAAATAGTTAATTTTTACATAAAATAATTACATTAAATGGAGATTTAAATTTTTAAATTAAATTAAAACTTACCCTGTCATTGTTATGAGAACATCATAACTTGAAAATGGAATAGTATTATTTAATTTATACCAGAATTTACCACTTTCTTCCAATACATTATTTGCATTAATATTTTTTATACCAGCTTTAGTTTTCCATATGTTTTTACTCAAGTAAGTGAGTTGATCTTTATTAATTTCAATAACAATACCAGCAATATTTAGCCGGTATTTTGGTGAAGTTAATGATCGATATTTCATATCAACTGAATTCCAATATTCCAGTATATAAGAAACTGTATTCTTTGATGTATTTCCTAATTCCATATGAAGTTTATTATCGACAACAATTAATATTTCTGGATAAACTGTATTTGGAATACTAAAATTATTACTTTTGTTTTCCTGAAATTAAAATTGAAATATTTCCATTGTTATACAGTTGAAAAAAAATGTAAAATATAAATGTTACACATTTAATGTACAATTTTTCAATATTTGTTAAATAAATTCAAATAAAAATATATTTTTTTATAAAATAAACTAACTGAATAGGAAATTGTGCATTCGGCAAGTCGAGTTTTTCAATTGATAACAATTCATATAAAACTTTTTACGATATACTTAATAAAAAATGTATTTCCTGTAATACTTGTTGCATTTTCTTGTTCAATAATTATTTTTCTTTTAATATTAGTGAACTAATTTTAAAAAAAAAAAAAAACAAATTTATTATACTTACATTCTTTGGACTTTTTCTCTTGACTCTTTTACCAGTTATTGAGCTTTCTGATTTCACAATATCTTTCTGCAAAGCACAGAAAAATTATATTTATAAAAATAAATAAATTTAAAATTTTTTGAAGTAATTATTTTTGTTCTTACATATTCATATTTTGAAACTTTCAACCCAGTTTTTATCTTGAAAATTGGTAGTTCGTCATGAGCTAAAAATCCATTGACATCTATCAATTCATTATTCTCTGAGAAAAAAATGAGAAAAATATTATAAACAATTAAAATTTTATCGAGTATTTAACTTACCATTTTTATTTTTTAATTTTTGATTTTGAGCATTGCTCACAAAAATTAAAACAATCAGAATATAAATTCCACCTGAACAAATCATTTTTTTTTTTACTTGGATAATTTATAAAGATATTTTTTTTATACAATAATAACTAACTGCGTGTTAAACTATTTTGTGGACTGTCAAGTTTTTTAAAAAACGCATTTTAAAGCTTTTTTATTACATAATAAAATTTTTATTTCTTGTAATATTGATAACATTTTTTTTGTATATAAAAAATATAATATTTAAATATTTTTTTTACTTATTAAGTATATATATGTATTATTTATTTTAAACGACTTGAATAATGGTTCAATTATTTCTGATGATCTAAATGATGTTACTAATATTTAAATAATGTTACTAATTCAAATGATGATTTTGATTCAAGCAAAACGTCGTTCAGGAAATCCAATTTGGAAAAAAAGGGCGGGTATAATGCAATAAAGATGACCCAGTTAAAAAAAATCTCATAGAAACCATAAAAACGACCAAATAAACATCAAATTCTCAAAGATATTATTATTAACATTTGATGTGTATTTGGTCGTTTTTCGTGGTTTCTATGAGATTTTTTTAATTGGGATGGCAACGTGCCCCGAATTTATTAAGACAGTTTTATGTCACCAAGTCATGTATCACTCCTGATATTTACAATATTGATTATAATTGTCAATATTACATAATAGATGATTTCATAATTAATATTGGATCATATTTTTCTCAAAGAAAAAATTATTTATTTAGTAAGTGACCCTATAAAAACATGGTGAAAATGGTAACTCATGGACCTGTAGACTGGTTTGATTCATATATTTTAAATATTCTCGGGTGAAGACGCTTATTTGAACAAATCAAAAACATTTATCAAATGTTGCTCAAAGTAGAAGATATATAAACTTTTTGTTTTTATTTTCTCGTGGAATTATTTCTCCGTCATTTCTCCGCTATTTTTTTAAAAAGATTAAAGAAACGGTGGGAAAAAGTTTGAGTAATTTCTTGGTGGAAAAAGGTTGGAGAAATTTCTCAAGTAATGGGTCATTTTCGGAAACAAGTAGACAAACACTGAAGAAAGTAGGGATAAGACGGAGTAATATTTCAATTAGAGAGTTTGGCGCTTTTTAAGAAAATTTTGTAATAACTTAAATAAACTAAATTAAATATATACAGATATAAGTTTCAAGAAACTAGGCCAGCTCAACATCATTGATCAAAAGATAAAATAAAAAAACCCACGACTGCAGGCAAAAAGTTGACTCGAAATTTTTAATCGATAGTTAAAAGAGGTCAGATAAACATTTAATATAAAAACACAAGTATAGAACGTATAACAAACAATATAATTTGAAAATAGCGTTAGTAAACATCAACGGTTTTAAAAATGTATCAGTTATTTAACTTTCTAATCATTTTATCAATAATGTCAATTAAATTACAATTTATTTTATGTGGTAAGTTTAAACAATATATTATTTATCAAGAAACAATAAATATCTTTTATTTAAAACTAATATTATTATTTTATTTTGGAAATTAAAATAGATGAAAAAATAATTATTGACAAAACAAATGGATCAATTACTTTAACAGTTAATATCAATAAACTTTTGTACTCATGTGTATTTGAAAATACACAAAATAAATTTTATGGAGTACAGTATGATGATGAACAACTCGTTGATAATTTGTAAGTTGACTAAAAAAATAAATAGTGATTGAAATAAAATTTTTATAACAATTTGAATAAAAATTTATAGAAGTAGATTTACCATTACATTGAAAGAAAAACAAAATGGTTATATAAATAATATGAGTTCGTCACATGATTGTATATTTCAAATATATTCACCATTAAATAATGATTTTCTCACATGGACATTTAGAGGAGAGACTTTGGACCACTCTGTGTTGAGAGAAATATCAATTGACATTCAATCAAATATTTTTAATAAAAATAATAGTGATATTATTAAAAACGAGACAGAACATATTAAACATGGAGAATATTTTGAAGTATGTTAATTGAAATTTCTTTTTTTTCAAATGATCAATTATCAACAATTAATTTATTCAGGTCAAATTTGCAACTTATGATATGTATAACGACATATGTATTTATGCTTATTTGTTGACTCCAACTGGTGAAAATTATTCGATTCCAATGGAAAATAAAACAACAGATCAACTGACGAATTATCCAATAATTATTGATAATGCTGATGATGAAAAACATACAGGCATTTGGAGATGGGAAGTGATGATAAATAGTACTGGGACAATTGTAACGTTCATTGAATATTTTTCAATTGAGATTGATGGTACGTAGTGTTCAACAAGTGCAAAATAGAAAAAAAAAAACATATAATGTTTATCAAGTATTTTAATATTTATTAAAATTATTAAATTTTGTTTTATTACTTTTTTTTTCAGTGGATTTGCAAGAAACAATAATGAAAAATAATGACAAATTTAATGAAATAAATTGTGATGTCAACAATGTTACTATTGTTTCAAATGACGTGAATAATGGCTCAACTGTTTCTGATGATCTAAATGATGTTAATAATGTTTTAAATAATTCAAATGATGGTACAAATATTATTGATGCTCTTAGTGATGTTACCACTGTTTTCAATGATCTCACAACTATCCAGATAAATGAAAATGAAATTGGCAATACCTTGATCTAACATTGCACATTTTTAAGTGTATAATTTATTAAATATCTTGAATTAAAAATAACACAGTGTTTTCATTTGTAACGTTGTTATTTATGCATGTATAAATTATTTAAAAAAAAATAAATTTTAGAAATATCAAGCGAATGAAGATCGAATAAAATGTTTAAACGTTGGCTGTATTATTTTCATAAAGATTAGATTATTAAAGACAAAGGTATAAGTGAAAAAAAAAACAAATATATGGGAGTTATTTATTTTAAAAGTAACATATTTATTTCAAGTAATAGCAAAATTATTGAAAAATATTTATATGAAATTAAAACATAGTTTAAACACGATCGAACCAAACGAATGCTTCCATTCCATATTTCTGCTCGGAGTAGAACTAAAAAGAAGAATATACATACATTAATTTTTTTTCAAATATAATTTTGATTAAATTAAACTTACAGCTTCGATTCCCTTGCTTGTGAACATGTACTCGCGAATGGATGTATTTCCATTTGAAAGCTTGCTGACGTATATGAGCTTGTTGTCCTTTTTGGAGACAATAGTCTGCAAAATTTTATGAAAAAAAAAAAAAAACAATTAATATAAAAAAAGATATTTAAAGAAAGGAAATATTTTATGTTTAACTGTAATTTTTTTATACTGCATAATGTAACTGATTAATTTTTAATATTGAATTACCTTAAGTGAAAAATTGCCCAACATTGGTTCATCAAACTCCTTGTTTAATTCAAAAGAATAGCTTATTGTTTTTTCACCACTATAGAAGTTCATTTGGAATTTCTTACCAGAATCGTTAATTTCTAACATTGGCTTGTTTTGTTCAAAATCTTTGGCTGCATCAGCTCCAGGTGGTCCAGCAATTTTGCGAAGGTAATCTTCAAGACCCTCGCTCTTTTCGTACATATATTTACCAGCAAAGTTGGCCATTTTTAGTAGTTGAATTGATTGGTTTTATAAATTTGGATGAGTTCTATGCTGAGAGCAACTTACTTTGTGAATATTTTGAAAATCAGTTGGGTTTTTATACTCTGATTTTGTCGTTTAATTTTGAGAAGAAGGAGATGTTGTTGATGCTGACAAGTGTTGGGATACGTGGGGTCTTGATAATATGAATATTGAACTTTAGATTCGATATGTCATCTGATATTTTGACCTCTATTTTTCTTCTAATATGTTTTCGTCTTTCAAATAAATACTTTGAACTCAGCCACCAATGTTTTTGTACTCTCAGGTGATCGGATGTTCGAGTGATTAACGCATATACATGTACCAAGTGTCAGCTAATGACAAATTTATCACGCTATCCACAACTGATATTTCATAACAATTTGTCGTTAATACACAGCTTTTGATGTAAACGAATATTAAAAAAAAAAATAGAAAAATTTAAACAAATAAATTTTTAAAAATAAAAAATGCTTCAAAGGTTGTTTGTTAATTGATATTGAATATTGATTTTATATTTTTTTATTAAATGTCAAATGAATTGTTTTTCAGCAATAATTGAACGTTATTTATTTTTTTATTTTTCTAATTTTATTTAAATATTTCGATGGTAATAATGGGAAATTTTCACGCATAATACCTGATAAACGAATTTAAAAAAATGCAAAATAAAGATACAAATTATGATACAAATTCATCACTCATATTCTTCACCAACAAAGTCCAATGATACAATGAACGATGCCTAAAAAACAATGCAATCTTTGGACATTCTTTTTCTACATGTTTAAATGAAAATTAATTAAAATAAAGTTTCCAAATTAAATATTTGTTTGCATCAGAAGTTGTTCATCAATGCAAAATTATTATGAAATATCATTCATGGATTACGTGATGAATTTGTCATTAGCTTAGATGTATATGCGTTAATTACTCAAACATCCGATCACCTGAGGGTAAATATACATTGGTGGCTGGGTACAAAGTATTTATTTGAAAGACGAAAACATATTAGAAGAAAAATAGAGGTCAAAATATCAGATGACATATCGAATCTAAAGTTCAATATTTGACTGATATTATCAAGACCCCACGTATCCCAACATTTGTCAGCATCAACATCATCTCCTTCTTCTTAAAATTAAACGACAAAATAAGAGTATAAAAGCCCAACTGATTTTTAAAATATTCACAAAGCAAGTTGCTTTCAGCATAGAACTCATTCAAGTTTATAAAACCAATCAATTCAACTACTAAAAATGGCCAACTTTGTCGGTAAATATAAGTACGAAAAGAGCGAGGGTCTTGAAGATTACATTGGAAAAATTGCTGGACCAGCTGGAGCTGAAGCTGCCAAGAAGTTCCGTCAAAACAAGCCATACTTTGAAGTCACTGTCTCTGGTGATTGTTATACATTTACATTATACAATGGTGAACAAATAACTACCAACTCTTTTTATCTTAAAAAAGAATTTAATGAGAATACATTCTTCTCTTCATCACTCAAGGTAATTCAACAGTCAATCAAAAAATCACAATAATTTTACTCTATATAATGAAAACACAGCAAAACTATGGCTAACTTTGTAATTTATTTCTTTTATTTTATAATTTATATTTTGTTTCGCAGACTATTTGCAACAAGTATGATAACATCTTCACATTTGTCAGCAAACTTTCAAATGGAAATACATCAACTCGCGAATACAAATTTATGCCTGAAGGATGTGAATGTGTAAGTTTATTTAAACCAAAATTATACCTTTAATTATTTACAAAAAAAAAAAAAACAACAATTTTTACTGATATTTAATCTTTGTCCATTTTATTTTTGTCTAGAATTTTTCCGAGCAACAATTTGGAGTCAAATCAACCCTCACTTTCAAACGTTCTGCATGTTAACAAATATTCCATATGAATATCGTTTCAATTTGTTTATTCGTTTTATAATGAAATAAATAAAATATATTTATTAAAATTTGTTTCTTTATTTGTTTATTACTTGTCTTAAAATGTATGTATCCAGTATGTCGATCCAATAATTTTTTAATTGATAGTTACTTAATTAAATTTTGTAATGCATCTGTGATTTATGCAATATTTATCAGTACCACAAAGAGTACCATCAAGTGCGGCAATACCTGTATCCTTACACGGATAAGAGTATTCTCCATTTTTTGAAAAACCAGTGCATTTAATTGATATACAAATATTGGAATAATTTTCATTACAAGCCTGCCATGTTACATTTTCTATATGACCACCAATATTCATACACTGATCATTAGCATTAATTAATTCACCTGGATATTTTTTTTTTATAATTTCACCTTGTTGCATTGGTTTGTTATACAAACATTTTGGTTTGTATTCTCTAAAAATTATATGATAAATAAATACAAAAAATAATTATCTATTAAAAAAAATAATTCAACAATAAATTTACCTGAGAAAATCATTAAAATCTTTCAATGTACATGGACTCCAGTATGAAGCTAGACGAGAGGAATTCTTGTGGCCAGAACTCATGATATAACCAAGTTTACAATCATGTGATGTGTCTTCACCATCATGGTCAGCTCCTAATCTGTATATTTAGAAAATTATTAAATGAAAAAGTCAAATGACAATTTATTATTAGTGATAGAAGTATCAATTTTATTTTTATCTTACAAATGTCCAACTTCATGTGCTGCAGTTGTAACTGTATCATAATTCCCCAAGTCTTGAATAATCCCATAATTATTTAGCGTTTTTTTTTCATGATCAATCATACAAGCGCCTTTTAGTTTAGCTTGACCTATTACATATATTAAAAATTATTATAAAAAGAAAAAATAAGAGCATGTAAAATATTATTTAACTTGCCTGCAATAAGCTCGCTGTTCGACCCATTTGATACTTGTAGATTATATCTAAAAATATATTAATTAGTATATTGTATGTTGAATCAAATAAAAAAAACCTTAAAAACTTACGTTGTCATTGTTAAAAGTATGTCATAATTTGATATTGGAATTGTGTTATTTTGTTGATACCAATACAATCCACTTTCTGGTAAACTCTCTTGTACATTCAATGAAATGTTGACGTGATTATTTATATATTCTAGAGCTTGATCATCCATAGCAAACACAATACCAGCAATGTTGAGTTTGTATTCTGGTGATGTTAATCCACGAAATCTCAAGTCAACTGAATTCCAATAATTCAATATATAAGGAATTGCTTTTCTTGATATATCACCCAATTTTTTACGAAGACTATTATCAACAACAATTAATAATTCTGGATAAATTATTTCAGGTATTGCTGATTGCTTTGTTCCATGTTGAGGTTGAATCACCTGTCGAGTTTGTGAATTTTTTAAACTTGCTAAATCATCATCTCGTTTTACGTCTCGACGAACGACATCAAGTTCCTTCGAGCTTGATTCAATGACATTACCATGTGATCCAATTTTACCTGTCTATTTAAAGAGTTAAATAAATTAATTTAAAAAAAAATACATTTTTAATTTAAGATAAATATAAAACTTCTTACAATTTTTGAATTGGTGATATTATTTGCAGCTTCTTTAACATTTTCATAATTCACTCCATTTAGTAAATATATATCTTCCTAAAAAAGAATATTGAATAATTAATAATATATATAAAAAAAAAAAAAATACAAAATTATCTTACAATGGTGTATTTACGAAACGTTGTAAATTGATCATGTTCTTTTTTTTCTGCGAGATATATTGGCGTTTGAGATCCACCCAAAAAACTATCAGATTCATTCAATGATATATTAATATAACGACCATCATATTCTAAACGAATAAAAACTTGAGATTCATTTTTTTCATTAATTTTTATAAAAACGTTTGTATTATCATTATTATCTGAAAAATTTGAGAAATAATTAGTCAAAAACAGATCAACAAATATACAAGTTTGTAAACTAAATACCGTTTTGATTGTTGATGGCAATTGAATCATTGATTATTTTTTTATCAATGCATTGTCCATGATAACAAGTTTTATTGACACTTGCATCACAAATCGTTCCATCATCAGCTGGTATTTTCATATCAGTGCAATGAGAAGATTGGACTGATGAATTTTCAAAAAAACAATGTAATGATTGACAAATATTTGCATCAACATGACAAGCATGTGTAGCATTCATTTTTTTACACTGTACATCTGCTGATTTTATAGCTATCACTCCACTTTTAATTAAATTAGGAATAATTTTTGTCATATTTATTTCTCTTTCTCCAGTTACTGTCAATAGATTAATTCAAGTTTTTATTTTTAATTTTTTAAATAAACAATAATTATTGAAATTTAACTTACATGATTCATCAATTTTATTGTGACTTTTTTCACCAGGAATTAATTCGAAGCACAAGAAAATACATCCTAGTATTACAAATGGATAAATTATAAATAAATACTGACACATTTTTTACAACTAATTATATGCTTTCAATAATAAAATATGGCTGTTGGAGTATTACTGTATAAGTCTTTGAATGACTTGATTTCCAAATGAAAAAGACTTTTTTTTTAAATAAAAATTTTGCTTGTGTTGGTTAGCTATGATAGAAAAAGTTCGTTTTATCAGTTTTTTTTTTTTTTTTAACTGATAAAACTAAAAATAAAACGAAAATTAGTAACGTGTAGCTTTCATAAATGAAAACGTGTCGATGTGACTCAACGTATAAAAATGTTTAGTTTATTTTTTTTTTAGATAATAGAAAACAGGTGTATGTGGCCACAATAATATATATATTTTTGTTTTAAAATAACTGATAAAGTAGTTTTATTTATTTGGTTTTTATAGAAATATTTATTATTATTAGAAATAAATAGATAATTTTATTTTGTCAATAACATGAATAATAAATATTCAATAAATTGTGTAATTTTAAATTCATAAAAATTTTGCAATTATGTTTGCATAAAAAACATTTTTTTAATTTCATAAAAAAATAATAGTAATAAATTTAGGGCCAAAGAGTTCCCTTGAATTTGTGTACCGTATCAATTTGCGGTTAGAATTTGAACTAAAAAAANTGTGTTAAAACACCAAACAGCATAGTCGACTCTAAATCAATATATCGAGTATCCCCGTTGTCGACTGTCTGACTCTAACCTCGATATAACGATACATTTTTTCGATTTTTTTAGTTCAAATTCTAACCGCAAATTGATACGGTACACAAATTCAAGGGAACTCTTTGGCCCTGGTAATAATTATTATCGATTGAATAAATTTTGTATTTTTAAATGATGATACTATTTGAATAATTATTTTTTTTTTAATCATTTTAAAATTGAATAATAGTTGAAGCTTTTATTTATTTTATGTAATAGTAATTGTCCGGCGTTTCAAGTTTGAAGGAATTAAGTAAAGATGAGAACAATTATTGCATATACAAAATCGAAGTTTTTATTTTAAAAGTAATGTGTTTATTTCATTGAAAATAATATTAATTTTGAAGAGAATTTATATGTAAAATATATATGCGTGTATAGGCACAGATTAAGCGTGATGTTCGAACCAAATGGTTGCTGTGGCTCCATATTGCTCCTCAGTGTAGTACTGAAAACAAAAAAAGAATTAAAAAAAAAAATGTACATACATTTAGGAGTTTTTTTTTCTTTTTCAAAGACAATTGGTATTATAAATTTTGGTTAAAATAAACTTACAGCTTTAACTCCTTCATGTGTAAATTTGTATTCGCGAGTTGATGTATTTCCGTTTGACAGTTTGCTGACAAATACGAGTTTGTCATCATATTTCTTGCAAACGGTCTGTAACATAAAATAGAATATAAATGATAAAATAAAAGAAACGAATTACAAAGTTTCAATTTATGCTATGATTTTATTGTAAAGTAAAATAATTGTTTTTTATGAATTGATTGTTCAATTACCTTGAATGTTGCAAAGTAGAAAGTTTTTTCGTCAAATTCCGTGTCAAGATAGAAAGAATTGGTGATTTCTTTATCACCAAAATATAAAGTAAATGTATAATAATCACCAGAGACAGTGACTACAAAGTATGGTTTGTATTCATGGAACTTTTTGGCTGCTTCAGCTCCATCTGCACCAGCAATTTTTTCCATGTATTTTACGAAATCCTCGTTATGGTGATAATAATATTTTTTACCAGCGAAGTTTGCCATTTTTAGTAGTTGAATTGATTGGTTTTATAAACTTGGATGAGTTCTATGCTGAGAGCAAGTTGCTTTGTGAATATTTTGAAAATCAGTTGAGCTTTTATACTCTGATTTTGTCGTTGAATTTCGAGGAAGAAGGGGATGTTGTTGACGCTGACAAGTGTTGGGATACGTGGGGTCGTGATAATATCATTCGAGTATTGAACTTTAGATTCGATGTCATCCAATATTTTGGCCTCTTTTTCTTCTACATAATATGTTTTTGGTCTTTCGAATAAAAACAGGTGATACTTTGTACCCAGCCACCAATGTATATTAACCCTCAGGTGATCGGATGTTTGAGTGATTAACGCATATACATTTGCTATTTCAAGTGTCAGCTAATGACAAATTCATCACGCTATCCACGACTGATATTTCATAACAATTCATCATCAATAAACCGCTTTTAGTGTCTGCAAATATTAAGAAAAAATAGAACAATTTGAACAAATACATTTTCAATTATTCAAAAGTTGTTGGTCATTTTATATTTTTTTATAGAATGTCGAATGAATTGTCTGTTTATTTTAGCTATAGTTTGAACGTTTTTAATTTTTTCCATTTCATCTTTAAATCATATATTTTAATGTTGATAATAAGAACAAAATTTTTTAATAATACTCCATATGATTTCAAAAAAACAAAGTGATTTTATTTCATTATTTAACGTTTAAAAAATTTATATTTCTCAATTTTTTATTTGTTCCATATTTATTTACATCAGAAACTGTCGTAACTGAAATATCAGTCGTGGATAGCGTGATAATGTTGTCATTAGCTGACACTCAGAATAACAGACATGTATATTCGTTAATCACCCGAACATCAGATCACCTGAGAGTAAAAATACATTGGTGGCGAGGTTCAAAGTATCACTCGTTTTTATTTGAAAGACAAAAACATATTAGAAGAAAAATAGAGGTCAAAATATCAGATGACATATCGAATCTAAAGTTCAATACTCATATTATCAAGACCCCACGTATCCCAACAATTGTCAGCATCAACAAAATCTCCTTCTTCTCGAATTTGAACGACAAAATCAAAGTATAAAAGCCCAACTGATTTTCAAAATATTCACAAAGCAAGTTGCTCTCAGCATAGAACTCATTCAAGTTTATAAAACCAATCAATTCAACTACTAAAAATGGCAAACTTCGCTGGTAAATATTTGTATGAAAAGAGCGAGGGTTTTGAAGATTACCTTCGCAAAACTGCTGGTCCATCTGGAGCTGAAGCAGCCAAGAAGTTCCATCAAAACAAGCCATTCTTCGAAATCTCTGTTTCTGGTGATTATTATACATTTACTTTATACAATGGTGAACAACAAACCACCAATTCTTTCTACTTTGACCACGAGTTTGAGGAGAACACTTTCTACGACATAATCCTTAAGGTAATTGAACCATCAATTTATAAAATCAATCCATAGGAAAAACATTTGCATGTGGAATTTTGTGTGTCATTTTTTTTTTGCTTTACCATTTATATTTTATGTTATTTTGCAGACTGTTTGCAAGAAATATGATGACAAAATCGTATTTGTTAGCAAACACCCAAATGGAAATACATCAACTCGCGAATACAAATTTACAGATAAAGGAGTTGAAGCTGTAAGTTTTTTTGTCTAAATTCTTATTTTTAATTATTTACAAAATACAAAAAAATTATGACAATTTTTACTGATATTCAATTTTTGTTCTTTTATATCTTTCTAGAATCTTTTCGACCAACAATTTGGAAGCAAGGCAAACCTCACCTTCAAACGTTATTAAACCTTGTTAATAAATATTCCATATGAATCCTGTTTTTTGTTTCGTTATTGTTTTTAAATATTAATAAACATTAAATTTTAAATATTAAATTTGTTTTTTTATTCTTTTATCAGTCATTATTTTTATGTATATTTGGTATAAATTATTTTTTTTTTCTTTTCAATTTGAATGATCAGTTACATTTTCAAATAAATTGGTAAATCGTTATTCCTCATTTTAATTTACATTTTTATGACTTTAATGTAATTAAAAATATTTTTCAAATATAAACACTATACTTATTTTAATAATAATTTAACATAAAAATAGCTATAGCTAATTATAATTCAAGACCAAGACAGGACTGTAAAATTAATCCAATAAATCAACAGAAGATAAATGAATTGTCTATATTTTCAACGATGTAAAATTAAATAATTTTAGTCTTATAACTTCTAAATAATATTTATAAAAATTATATAATAATAACACCTGAGTTTGTAAGAGAAAATATAATTTCTTTTAATAACATTTACAGATAAAAAAATTGTTAACAATAAACACAATAACAAAAATATTTAATATAAAAAATAAAGATTAATTTTATTTGTACGTTAAATTAATATTATTGTACGTAAAAATACTGCTGAAAGTATATAAATATTTAATAAATATTTATCAATAAAAATATATAATATTTAATAAATATTATCATTAGTTCCATCGACGATTTGTACTGCCACCAATGAAAGAATCAAAATCTCTAAATGGATCAATGATTGTTTTAGCTGGATCTTGTAAAGTTTTTCCTAATAAACGAAATGGTGATATCTGAAAAAAAAAAGAAAATAAATATGAATTATATATGTCAATTAAAAGATAGCTGTATATTTTGAGACTTACTTTTTTTAATTTGTAACTTTGAATATCGTGTCCCATAAAAAATGCTATTCTTTGAAGTAAATAAACTGATTTAAGTCTAATACGAGGATCTGGTTGTAGCAAACGTTTTAAAAGATCCTCTGAACTTTTTGATATTTCAATGTCATCTGGTAATGTACCTGGTACAATTTTTTCATTTTCATTATTCTCTTCAAAGCCATCTTTACAAAGTGTCA
>MKYW01000226.1:99917-125891 GCA_015776835.1 Aphidius ervi | reverse complement strand
AAAAAAAAAAAAAAAAACAGAAAATTCAATACTACAAAGAAAAAAGGCAATTTTAATGGCCAATTTGGATTTGAATTCATGAGTTGAAAATTAAAAATAAAGTTACCTGAAATTACAGCGCTCACAAAAAATGAAAAGATTATAATCTTCAAGTCCATTTTTGAATCTTTTATTGCCCTGGGAAACTAAAAAACAAAAAAAAAAAATTATAATTATGCCTATATAATCCTTGAGCATTCTTTTTTCCGTGATCAACCTCATGTCCAGTAAATGCCAGTAAATTATAGAACTCATAAAAAAATCTAAAATAAATTTATCTTATTGTAAAAAAAAAAAACCATTTTCAGCACAAATACAACATGTTTCAGAGGTTATTAACAAAAATAGGCCGTATCTTTTTTTACCAAAATGTATCAATTCAATGTCATATATAAATATTAAAATAAATATATAAAAATTTTATGTAAATTTTTTATTTATTTATTTACTTACTTGTTGGTTTTTTTTAATCTGTCAGAACAACGTGAAGAAGCAATAGTTGTAAAAATAACCAAATAATAAAATAAAAATTATATGATTATTGTTTAGTGTCACCTTTTGTGTGCTTTTGTGATTGTGATTTTCACATGTGGTGGAAAATTTCTGTTAGCTTTTCGTCGGTATTACAGGAATATTAATCGCTTGATTGAAATTATAACTGTTATCATTTTTATTTCCTTTTTTTTTTTTTGTTATAATTTTTGATACCTTAATAATAGCTGATCCTAATGAAAATAATTTTCTGGAATTTCTCTGGAAAGCTCCGTACCGCTTTGGAATTGGCCTGCAATTCAAATTCCAGACTACTCCGGGAAAACCCCGGAATATTCCGTAATTTGCTTATAAAAAAAAACAGAGTTTAGGATACGTTGTTTCGATACCATATAGCTGCTCCTGTGATTACATTAATTATTATTAAAGAATATATATTTTTTTCAAGAAAAATCTTTGGTTTATTTTACCAAATTTCGGAATTGCTCTGGATTACGGAAATGTATCCAGTAATCCGGCGTAGTCCGGAGCAATTCCGGAATAATCCGGAGAAATCCGGGAAAATATTTCCACCAGGGATCTAATAAGTAAATTAAAAAAAAAGTTTTTTCATCTTATAGAAATAATTTTATTAGCTGGTTTTGTTCTCTTGTTTTTTTAACTGTTTGAAATTAATGAATTGAACAATTTTGAATTTATCATTCATTGAAGTAATTTTTTTAATTATAAATAGTTATATTTGAACAATATTATTATTTTTATTAACTGCTTGATACTTTTTTTGTGTCTGCAGAATTTTCAGATTCCCAAACTATAGTTTTAAGGTACAAGATTGCGATCACAGCACAATGTATTTGTTTATATTATCATTGATAACATTCAAAATTTTTTTTGACTAAATTCGACTACTTCTGACTACAACTGACTACAAAGGCTTCGATAAATGCAGTAATCCATTGTAGTCAACTCATAAGTTTTCAAAAATCGTGTTGGTAACGTAGACTTCTAGCTGGGATCACGTGAGTTTTTTTTTTTGTTTTTTTACTGTTTACATTCATGACATTCATATCTAAGGTTAACAAACTAGCACAATAAACAGTCAAACGTACAAAATTGTTTAATTAAAACCAGTGATTGAATTGTTGAATCTTTCTTTGTTTTTAATTTGTTATCAATGACATTGTGTATAGAAAAAGAATAAAATTTATTGCATTAACTACAACTAAAGTAATTATCAGAAAACCGCATAGAATCAATTCAGGTAAATGAAAATTTATATTTTTAACAATTATATTTATAAGACAATCACGTGTATCAATTGTATTTAAACAAGTTGCATGACATTCAACATTATTTGGCTTTATAAATATAATTTTATTGATGTTGATTTTACTGGTAAATCATCAACCTTTAATTGATCTATATCTTGGAACATTTATTTTTTTATGGTTATTTTTGTTTATTTTATTATTCTGGATGTAAGACATTTAAATTCATTATTATTTTTCCAAAATATATACTCAGAGTTGACTTAAAATGAGTGCAAAAAGAATATGTATTGAAAAAGACCAACAAATCTCTGATTGTGACAAGAATAAAAAAAAAGTTGTCATCAACTCACTGGATTACGACTCATTAGCACAAATCATCATGTTGTTGCCAATACCAGAAAGGATAGACATGGAAAAAGGGTGAATATATTATTATCAAAATAAAGTTTCTTTTTTTTATAAATAAAATATCAATGTTTCTATTACTAATTAATGAATTTGATACGTTTTGATCTAGTTTGTGTTAAATGGAAAGAGGCAAGTCAACTAGCTTGGTATGACATTAAAAAATACAAATGTAAATCATCAATTGGACGTTGTTATGATAATCGTTTGTTGACACAATCATACCTCGAGAAAATATTATTAAGATGTGGTAATTATCTAAAAGAATTGTCTCTCTCAGATGTATGTGATTCAAGTATCATGCCATTTGTTGGTGATCACTGTAAAAATTTAACAAGTCTTAAATGTACATTTAACATCAATTGGTTGAATTATTATGCCGATGATTTTGTTCAAGCATTTACACAGTTGGATAAATTAAAATGCATCAAAATAACGGTGAATCACAATTGCTTGAATGAGACAATTGATCTCTCTGCAATAATTAATAGTCTTCCAGAAGAAATTAATGAAATTCATTTATTTTCTGAACCTTTGTGGGATCAAAGTCAAAATATTTCCATAGTAAGTTGTTATTGAATATCAACTCGTTGTTTATCGCTACTAACAAACAATCAATACAAATTATTCAAATAAATTTTTATCATTTTTAGAGTTTTAAAAAATTTAAAAATCTTCAAAAATTAACATCAGTTGGCCTTTATTTAGACAACATAAACCTTCAAAAATTAGCAGACATAACAACACTTGTTTATCTTAGCATTAGACTACATGATACACACGAAAACCTTTCTCTATTTAATAAACTTGTTAATTTGGAGTATATTGACTTCACTATTGGTCTTTATAAGCATAATTCAAAAAAACTCTCTACAAAAGTACTCAATACTATTTTTTGTACATGCAAAAATCTAAAACATCTTGATATTCCACCTGGTCCTTATGATGTAGCTAAAATTCCTCTTAAGAAATGGATAAACTTTCAAAATTTACAACATCTTGGTATTACTTGTGACATAATGCCGGACTTAGCAAATACAATTGTTAAATATTGCAAAAATTTAAAACATTTAAGAATACATTTTCCCTATCGCATTATAAATGATAATGCTTTTAAACAGTTGACAGAGTTGAAAAATCTCGAGTGTTTGATATTGGATGGTTTCATTAAGCTTCATGAAGAATCAATAACTGCAATTTCTAACAATTGTAAAAAACTTAAACGTTTAGAAATTGAAGAATGTATTATAGTACCATCTATTGAGGGTGAGCCACTTTCTTCTCCATCTGTTCTTGATGAGTTATCAAAATTACAATGTCTTGAACATTTAAATTTGTTTTATGTGAATAATCTTAAAGATAGTACAATTATTGCAATCGCTAATAATTGTAAGAACCTAAAAAGTTTAAATATTCGAAGTTGCACAGGTATTACTGAAACAGGTTCCCTTGCTTTAACAAACTTGGAAAATTTAGAAAAACTAGATGTAAGTTTTCTTGATATAATTACCGATAGCTTCCTTATTAAATTGAAAGGATTAAAAAAATTGTATTGTGTTGCTTGTGATAAAGTTACTGATGCTGGTATTATTCAAGTTATAAAAAACAATCCAGATCTTGAATTTCTTGATGTCCGCTGTATTGGTAATATTACAATTGATATAGTTATTGCTGCTGATCAGGCAACTAAACATCGTACAAATGGTATTATTTTACACTTAGAAATAATTGATTCGTCAATAATACAAGCTTCTAAGTCAATGATCAAATCTCAATGGTTGGGGATTGACCTCATTTGATTATAAATTTATTTAAACCTTTTTCTAATTTATTCTTAAAAACACATATACACAATATACGTTACAAATAGTCAATGACATTGTAAAAGAACATTATTATTATTATATATATATAACTTGTTTTCGATATTACTTGGAATCATAAAAATCCCAATGGCAATGTTAATAATTTTGTAAAACAAAGTTTAAAAATAAATATTTTTCTCAAATAATTTTTTGTATGGAACAATCATTTTTACTTTTGATTGTACATATGTTATTACAGGTTTGATGATATTCAAGTGGATTAAAAAAACATTTCATATTTTTTCAATAAACATGCCAATTATTATTGATAGTTACAAATTTGTAAGAAAGGTAAATTCTTAAACATGACAATCGTATCTTATTGACAATATATCATTTTAATAAATAACCATTCACAAAAAAATAGATGCATTAATTATTCATCATTCAACATTATTTGGCTTTAAATATAATTTGTTGATGTTGATTTTACTGGTAAATTATCAATTTTTAATTTATTCAGTGGCTTAAGCGTCAATTAAAAAAAATTACATCCTTGTATTATAATAATTATATTAATTAGCTTTACAATAAGATGTTTTGTTGAAAAGTTAAATATTATTCATTGTATTAATGGGCATGTTTAATAATAATGATTGAAAACACAAAAGAGACAGGTAGTAAAAATAGAATAATTTAAAAACCGCAAAATAGTAAAATAAAAATTCAATTTCATAATATAAATTTATAGAAATTTAGTTAATTTCGTGGTAAATATAATTGTAGCTTTTATCTGTACTTAATAGTTATTTAATTTAATTGAAAAAAAAGTGGAGAGTCCCGGCCCCAATAAAAATATAAAATTTAAAAATTTAAAAAGTAGCAAGTGTAAACACCGCTTTGTGTTCCATCTAGAAAATTTCTAGTTATTAAAATTTTCTAGTTATTTTATTATCTAGAGATTGTCAAACCTGCAAAAGCAAGTCACATGACCAGAAATTAGGAGGGGAGTCGCCGTGATCTCGTGAGGAGCACCCGACAACTTCGGTTTGATTCGATCTCTTTCAACCGTGGCTGCTAACATAGAAGGTGTCCATTAAGGCGTCTTCTTTATCCAGTCAAGATGGTAAGTTACTAATTAAATATTTTACTCAAACAAATTATAATATTAAACAAAAATATTACATCAATAATATTCTTCAATCAATAACAAATAAAACTACATATTAATTATACAATTAAATTGTTTGATTATTAAATAATCAAGTGATGTAAAAATTTAATTTTTGTTGGCCATTGCACATACAGTAACTGCATGTCTCGTGGCCACATTTTGATAGAGGTTATGTTTGTGTTGTTTGATTGAATAATATTTTTTTAATTGCTTTTTTAAATGATGATCCCACTCAGCTCGCTTTGACGACCATGAAGAAAAAATCTTGTTCCCTAAATACTTGATTCTGAAAAAAAAGCCAAAATATTACAAATTTTATTTAAACATTTTACAACACGTGTATACAATTTCTAATATATTTTTTTTTGTTTTATGATATTCTAGGGTTTCGTTAAAGTTGTCAAGAACAAGCAATACTTCAAGCGTTTCCAAGTTAAATACAAGAGGCGTCGTGAAGGTAAAACTGATTACTATGCACGTAAACGCTTGACTGTCCAAGACAAAAGCAAGTACAATACTCCAAAATACAGATTAATTGTACGTTTGTCAAACAAGGACATTACATGCCAAATTGCATACTCAAGAATTGAAGGTGATAGAATTGTATGTGCTGCATACAGTCATGAACTTCCAAAGTATGGTGTTAAAGTTGGTTTGACCAATTATGCTGCTGCTTACTGCACTGGTCTTCTTCTTGCTCGCAGAGTAAGTATTTTTACTTGATAAAAATCTATTTAATTAGTTTATTCATATTAAAAATATTTTTCTAAATGATGATCCCACTCAGCTCGCTTTGACGACCATGAAGAAAACATCTTGTTCCCTAAATACTTAAATCTGAAAAGAAAAATTATTAAATTCATCAAATTAATTCGTTGATTTATCATAAAAACATCATCTAATTATGTATTTTTTAATTTAAATTACAGCTTCTCAAGCAATTGAAGTTGGACACATTGTACACTGGTACAACTGAAGTTGATGGTGATGAATACAATGTTGAAGAAAATGACAGTGGTCCAGGTGCATTCAGATGTTATTTGGATACTGGTCTCATGCGTACCACAACTGGTGCACGTATTTTCGGTGCAATGAAAGGAGCTGTTGATGGTGGTCTTAACATTCCACACAGGTAATTAAATTATCTTGATAATTCACTCTAATTATTTGTCTTAATTTTAATGATGAAAAACTGACACATGCGCGTCATCTGAGCCGCCGTAAAGGGAAATCATTTTGTGTGTGTTCTACCACATTTTGACTAACTTAACACAGGCATTAAGGATTATAATTTTATCTGAAACTTTATTACATAAATTCAATCATTTTATTAACTAGTTATTCTTCCTATTGTATTTACTAATTTAATTTTTGTAAATTACAGCACCAAACGTTTCCCAGGATACGACAGTGAGTCAAAATCATTCAATGCTGATGTTCATCGTCAACATATCTTTGCTCAACACATTGCCAACTACATGAAGACTCTTGAAGAAAATGAACCAGAAAATTTCCAACGTCAATTTTCTCAATACATCAAAAATGGCATTGCTGCTGATGGTGTAAGTTTAATTGTTAAAATAATTTAATTAACATCAATACGTCCAGCTTAAATTGTTACAAGAACACCTTGATATCTTGTCAACGTCGCAGTTGGACAATATTAATCAACATCGGTTGAGCGAAAGTGTTAAATGTTTTTATTTGAGCATTTATCTCATTGACCACTGTGACACTTGATCAACTGATTCTTCCTTTTATTTTTGTTGCTTTGTTTTGAAAGAAATTGATTATTAATTTACAATTTATCATTTACAGATTGAAGCCATGTACAAAAAAGCCCATGAAGCTATTCGTGCTGATCCAGATCGTGCTGAAATTGTTAAATCAAAGGAACCAGTCAAGAAACGTTGGAACCGCGCTAAACTTTCATTATCTGAGCGTAAAAATCGTGTTGCCCAGAAAAAGGCATCATTCCTCAAGAAATTGGAAGAGACCGAAGCTTAATAAGCCGGTCGTAATAATTAAAAATTATATTTTTGTACCTGTTATTGTTCACGTCAATGATAATACAGTATTATTTTACATAATTAAATCTCTATGTAACGACGTGAACCATGGTACGAAAAATGAAATAATAAAGTTGACGTTTATTCTAACGATTAAACTAATGAACAAAGAGTTGAATATTTATCGAAAAAAAAAAAAAAAACATTACCCTGTGTACCTTTTATTTATTTTTTAGTTTTTAGGATCGAAAAATACACCAAAGAGCTTTAATTAGTTCCGGATGATGGCTGTGAATAAATGATTGTTTTTTTTACTATCGTTATTTAAATAAAACAATAAATATTTTATAAAAAAAAATTTAATTGATGGATTTAGTGTTGAATATTTTGGAGCTGAATTGATTCTTGTATTGATTGTTATATTTTTTTGTTGCTTGCATTTCGAAGTTGGTTGATAAATCTACAAGACATTTTTAACTTGTTTTAATTCTGGATGCATTTTATCTATATGCAGATCGAATCAGATCAAATAATTGTTGATTAATCATCTTGAAAAATATTCATACAACTTGATGGAAGAAAGAGAATCACGTCGTTGTTGTTTTTTGTTTTTATTTTATTCGCATCCAAAGGGAAAGGCTCCACCAGAGGCGCTAAACTTTGTTGACGACGACCTCCTTTAATGACATTTACTCCTGGTTAAACAGTAGACATTTGTATTTGTTTATCGTTTGAAACAAAACACATATCTCGTTGGTCAATAATAAATTGTCATTTGTTTAAAATTTATATTGTAAATGAGTAATCAATTGATTACTACTTCATTGAGCTAATAATGGAATTGAAAGAACCAAAAAGAAAAGTTTCTCATCAACGTCGTGATCTTCCTCTTCCATTGACACTTGATAGTGGTAAAAAAAAAATTATACAATATACAGCACATCTTGGTGTATCAGGTACTTGTATTGTTCATCCAGATGAAATTAAAGCTGTTTATCACATGGTAAATTTTGATATTATTAAAAACATTGTGGAGAGTTTGGAATATGATAATTTTATTTGTTTTACTTTTAGGGGTATTTTGGTAAAGGATCATTGTCAAGAAATGCTCCAAATTTTGGTAAGAGACTTTTTGGTGCACCACCATTGATTCGTGAACGTCAATGGAAACGTAGAAAAATGTGGGTCGAACAATCATTTGAAATGTCTGCTGATAATCGTGATGAACAACCAAGTGAGGCAGTTGATGGAGATAAAGAGAAAGATCCAAGTGAATCAGCTGATGGAGACAAAGAAAAAGAACCAAGTGAATCTGTTGATGGAGATAAAGATAAAGAACCAAGTGAAGCAGTTGATGGAGATAAAGATAAAGAACCAAGTGAAGTAGTTGATCAAGGTGAAGAAAAAGAACAAAGTAATTCAGTTGATCAAGATAAACAAAAAGAACTAAATGAATCAGTTGGTCAAGATAATTCACCATTGCCTAAAGAAGTAGTTGATGAACTGATAGTTGAAAAAAATCAATCTGAACCATCATGTTCAAATGAAATTGATAATACAACAATTAATAATAAAAGCCAAGCATTATCAGATACATCAATTGAAATAATATGTGAAAATGATGATGAAAAAAAAACAAATGAAACAATAAAGACTGATGATTCAAAAAAAAATCAAAATAATACCAAAAATATTAAAAACACAGATTTAATTAATGATAAATTAGATAATAAAATTGATGAAGTTATTTTAGATTCAACTGATGATGAAATATCTGAAATTAATGCCAATGAAAGTGAAAATGACGATGATGATAAAAATTCTGTTGATCAGTCTGAATTTTCGTTTGACAATTGTCATGATCAAATGGATATTAATATAAATGTTGATAATAGAAATGAAGTTATTGTTATTCCTGATAGTGATGATGATGATATTGATAATTATATGAATAATATTAAACCAAGACTTGAAACAGATGGTTTTCCAATTGCTGAAACATTACAATTAACATTTGAAGAAACATTTTTTTTAATGTATGGACTTGGTTGTTTACAACTTGTTAATTATGACAATAATTTTCTAACAATTATTGATGCTTGGAATCATTTTAATCAACAAGATAAATATTTTTTAATTAAATATATTGTATATCATTATTATCGTAGCAAAGGATGGATTGTCAAACATGGCATCAAATTTGGTGGTGATTTTCGTAAGTCATTATCATTATAATGTGTTGATTATTGTCTTTTTCTTTTCAAATAATAATATAAATTTTTATCTAGTTTTGTACAAAGATGGACCACCATTTTATCATGCTTCATATGTTGTTGTAATTGATGTTGCTGATGCAGATACTTTAGCAAAAATTGAATCAAAATCAATAAGACATTTTACATGGAATTCTTTACATTCTAAAAATCGTATTGTTAATACATTGGGCAAGGTAAAATATTAATAAAAATAATTGGCAAAATCAATGAATCTAACTGATGAAATTAATGGATTTTAGGAATTGTTGATTGTTGATGTACTATGGCCTTCATCAATATCAATAAATACAAATAATGTTGGCTTGGAATCTCTATCTGAATTTACTGTTAGAGAAACACTCATACGACGATGGCATCCAGAACAAAAAGATGATGAATATGATGATGATGAATACTCTGAAAATGATGATTCAACGTAGATTTTTATAAAATGTTGGAAAAGAAATTCAAAGAATATATATTTATACGTAATTTATAGAAAAACAAACAATTATTTTTTCTAATTATTTATTAAGTAATATGATAATGTTTATTTAATAATTAATGCCAGATCTAAATCTTTGTTGTTGATCTTTTACACCAACACCAGTTCGTCTGTATTCTGAACGTTCAGCTAAATATTCTTTGGTACATTCATCAACAAATTCTTTATCTTTCCACCAATATGCAGCACAATCCCATAGTGCTTTATTTTCTAATTTACATTTGTGGACAACTAGAAAACCAGCTGCTTTACCACATTCACTAAAAGCTAAAAAAATTTGTTTTTAATTAAACAATTTCTATATATTTTTTTATATATTTTATTTACCTTTTGCTTGTTCAACACATTTTTCACGACTTGTTCTTTCACGTATTTTTTTTGGTATTAAAACATCTTTTTCCAATTTTCTAAGAGTTTGATCTTCTGGATCACCTGGTGATTAAATTTTTCTATATACTTGTACTTTTAACAAAAACATAACCTTAATTATCAAAGCTTAAATATTAAATTATTAATTTTTTTTTTGCTAAATTAGATAATTACCTAAACCATGAGGACCTCCTCCAATATTTTGTGGCAAAACCGAATGAATTAATTTACGTACAATTTTTGGATTTGGACTTTCTTGTTGTTTTTCATCAGACATTGTAAATTTTATTTATTTATATTATTTAATTATTATTATTGTTATTAAGTTACTCCCTCTTTCAATAGTTTTTGTAAACTCCATTTCACTGCTCATGAGTTTGCAGAATTTGAGGTTGTCATAAAGTTTCATTGAAACAAACCGCTTATTTGTATTTCATTTTATTACTGTTTATAACTAATTATCAAGTGATAATAATCAATAAATTGTTAATTTAAGGTAAAAATAAACCTAAATTTTCTAAAAATATAAAAAAAACTTGTTTATTTTGTGTAAAAAATAACCAGCATCATTGTAATATTGAACTGTCATTGTCAGCTCATAACCTCTTTCCATTATAAACATTAAAATTTTTACAATACTTGATGCAAAATAATTAATACATTAATAATTGTTTTAACAGATAAATTATCAAATATGGACAGACTTTTAAGATTAGGAGGAGGTATGCCTGGTTTAAGTAATCCACCAGCACCTTCTGATGCTCCAGTTGTTGACACTGCTGAACAAGTAAGTAAATTAACATAAATAATTGTTATTTGATTAATAATATAATCGTTTTTTTATGTCCGAAGGTATACATATCATCATTGGCATTATTAAAAATGTTAAAACACGGAAGAGCTGGTGTTCCAATGGAAGTTATGGGTCTTATGTTGGGTGAATTTGTTGATGATTATACTGTTAGAGTTATTGATGTATTTGCCATGCCTCAAACTGGAACAGTAAGTTAATTTTTTAAATTTTTATATATTAAATATTGTTTGTTAATAAAAATATAATAATTATTAATTATTATTAGGGTGTCAGTGTTGAAGCTGTTGATCCAGTATTTCAAGCTAAAATGTTGGATATGCTTAAACAAACTGGACGACCAGAAATGGTTGTTGGATGGTATCATTCACATCCTGGTTTTGGTTGTTGGTTATCTGGTGTTGATATCAATACTCAACAATCATTTGAAGCACTTAGTGAACGAGCTGTTGCTGTTGTCATTGATCCAATTCAATCAGTCAAAGGAAAAGTTGTTATTGATGCATTTAGATTAATCAATCCCAACATGATGGTATGTTTTAATTGACTGTTTGTAAAAATCATAATTTTCATTATTTTAATGTTGTTTATTTTACAGGTACTTGGACAAGAACCTCGTCAAACAACATCAAATCTTGGACATTTACATAAACCATCAGTTCAAGCTCTTATTCATGGATTAAATCGTCATTACTATAGTATTAGTATTAATTATCGTAAAAATGAACTTGAACAAAAAATGCTTCTTAATCTTCATAAAAAAACATGGATGGATGGTCTTACACTTGCTGAATATTCAGAACATACTAAATTAAATGAAAATACTGTATCTGAAATGTTGGAACTTGCTAAAAATTATAATAAGTCACTTGAAGATGAAGAAAAAATGACACCAGAACAATTGGCTATTAAAAATGTTGGTAAACAAGATCCAAAACGACATTTAGAAGAAAAAGTTGATATGCTTATGTCAACGAATATTGTTCAGTGTCTTGGAGCTATGTTGGACACTGTTGTCTTTAAATAATTTATTTTTTTTTATTACAACGGTAAGAACAACAAGAAAAATAATAAAAATCAATATCTTTCTACGAAAATATACCTCTTTTTACAGAGTTAATATTCATTTTGTATTATTATTTTCAATAATTTACCTATGTTAAGTAAAATCATCAAAAATTCTTTTTTTTTTTCTCTCTTTTGGATCTTTTTATTTTTTAGATAAAAAAATGCTTTCATTAAATAATTCATCCTTTTTTTTTTCTTCTTTTTTTTTATATAATTAAAAATAAATAACGTACAAATAAATATTTGATGTTTGAATATGATAAACAATTATTTTTATATGATATACATCCTTTTTTTGTTTTCAAGTTTTATAATTCTTTTTGTTCTTCTTTGTGGAGGTAAAGTCACTGCAAGGCAATCCAACAATTCAAGGTGTTTTTTTTATTAAATTAAAAATAACAAGAAACCAAGTGGTTTTTTTTTTTGTAATTTTAATGACTACATACAATGTGTGGTTATTTTGTTACATTAAATACTTGCTAACGACATTAAAATTACTTTTTTATATTCGTTTTAACATGAAAGTATAAATTAATTGTATTTCAACGTGCAATATTTCAAACGAGGGCTAAAATTTCAACTTTCCCTGAAGTATTTTTATCAAGAATAATGTGTTACAACATAATTATTAATATACTAACTATTAATACACTAACTTTTTTGTAATCTTTAAATGTAAATGTATAATGACGCATTATTAAAATTAAATCCATGCACACGTGGGTGACAAAGTTATTGATGAATAAATTAAACTACTCATCAGTCTTAAAACGAAGAAAAATAATTACATAGGTAACAATAGAACCAGCTACCTGAAACGAAATAATAATAGACAAATATGTTCTTAAAAAATTTAAAATTAACTGAATATACTTATTTACCGTTAGCATAAAATCTCGTCGAATAGAAAAAAAATTCATTCCAGTTAATGCAATATCATCGTTTGTTATTTGATACTGTAATCGTTGAGCCTTATAAAATACCAAAAGATTTATAACAATTGTATAAAAATCATGGGTGAGTCATGAAGATAAATTCTAAGTAAATATTCAAACCTCAAGAGTAAATTTTGATGTTGGACAATCATGAATAGTTGGCAAAATGACTTTGCTGTGATCATGTAATCTTGCCATTGAAAAAAAAACTACACTCATCTTGAAAATTAAGAGTCCAATGGTATAAATTGAGTAAGCTGATTCAAAGATTGAAGAATCACCAAGTCTATATCAATTAATTAACAGAAAAATTCAATGATTTAATTACAATTTTTGATGTAGATGTCAGATGAATAAGATTCAATGAATGATGCTCACGTGATTCCATAAGTGAGTGAGCTACAAGTATAAACAGAATACGAAATACAGAAAATAAGAATCAATGGTGAAATTAGCTTGTCTGTTTCTTTGACGAGTTTACTCAAGTTGCTGTAATTTAATCTAAGTTGATGCCAATATTCTTCATGATTTTCCCATATTTTCGAATGCTTCGTGGCTTTGTTTAGATATTTAAACATTTCTGCCAGTTCTGTTGCTACCTACGTATAAAATTGAATATTATAATTATCATTTGGATCATCAGATTAACAAATATTCCAAACCATTATGATAAATAAATCTGTGAAATTCCATACAAATGAATTGACAATAGTAGATGCAACTAAAAAATTTTCTCCAATTGAATAAGCAACTGGGGAAATAAAATGTTATTAGTAATTCAAAATATGATTTTCATTTAAAAATTATATCAAGTTACTACCATTACTGGTGATGCCATCATTGTATTCTAAAATATAATTTGTAGAATTTTTTTTCAACCAGACACTGCAAGTTTTAGAATCGATATTCCTTGTTGTAGTTTTAATAATCAACCACCAAAAATGTTTAATCGAACCAGTCACAATGAAAATCATTATCATTATTTTTAATTTTCTCCGAAATTTAGGAAGAATATGATGGAATCTAAAATGGAATTATAAATTTAATTGATCATTGTAATAAGTGGTACTACAACAAACCTGTATAATTGTATTTCAATTTCATTCCATTTTTTTTCAAGCTCTATCCATCTTGGAGATAGCCAGAAGATAAAAATTGCAAATTCACAAAAACTACCTCCTCGATGACACAGAGATGCAATGATGGTGAACATCGATGCTGTGAATATTTTAAGAAATTTAATTATATCTTTTCAGTGATTGTAAAAGTTGTTATGATGATAATTGAATTATATCTATGACTACCTTTATGGCCATAAATACAGCTTTTTATTCCTGACATTTCATTTAAAGCCAGAATAATATATCGAATAAAATGAATGACAAGCAACATCAAAATTATAAAACTGTATAATTTTTTTAACGGTTTTATTTTTACTGGAATTTTCAAACTGTGATTGTATGCTTCTGATGATAGAAATAATCCACATAGTTTGCCAAGGTTTAGAACAAATCTCATTGATTTGAAGCAGCTTACACGCTTCTAAATTTTTATAATTAACTTTTTTCATGTGACAAGATAAAAAAGATACTGTATTAAAGTTGTAACTTACGTTCATTGTTATCCATTTGATCTCTTGACCCATTTTGTTAGTTGACCATTTTAATGATTGTGACGAAGTGATCACTGTGGTGATCAGTAACGAATTAAAGGGACATTTTACTATATCGATAATTGAAAAAGAATTGGTGAATAATTAATATTGATATTATTTTATAATGCATGAATGGAATTGATGTTTTTAATTTAGGAATTATTTTATATTAAAAAGGGTGGATGCATATCTATAAAAGATCTTTTGGTTAATATAAAAAAATTACCAAAATAAACAACAGAAATATTTGTGTTGTAGACTCTTCCTGGATATATTTTATAAATTGATTCTGTAACAATAAAAAAAACATACAAACTTAGTATAAGCAAAGTTAAAAAAAATTACGTTGAATATGTTGAAATAAAAGTCTTTTTTTCTTTGTATATTTATGTTTTTATGTCTATTTGATTTTTGAGAATAGTAATTTCAATTGCCTTATATCAAAACATAAATCCGCCATTTCTCTTTTTCTCTTTCTTAAATTTTAAATAAAAAAACGAATGTATTTACCTGAAAAAGATTGATGAGGTAAATTGGCTGAATGGTACATCATTAACAGCATAAAAATTAGACAGCAATTAAATAAAAATAAGTCACTTGAAGATGAAGAAAAACGACACCAGAACAATTGGCTATTAAAAATGTTGGTAAACAAGATCCAAAACGACATTTAGAAGAAAAATGTCTTTAAATAATTTATTTTTTTTTATTACAACGGTAAGAACAACAAGAAAAATAATAAAAATCAATATGTTTCTACGAAAATATACCTCTTTTTACAGAGTTAATATTTATTTTGTATTATTATTTTCAATAATTTACCTATGTTAAGTCAAATAATCAAAAATTCTTTTTTTTTTTCTCTCTCTCTCTCTTTTGGATCTTTTTATTTTTTAGATAAAAAAATACTTTCATTAAACAATTCATCCTTTTTTTTTCTTCTTTTTTTTTTTTTATATAATTAAAGATAAATAACGTACAAATAAATATTTGATGTTTGGATATGAAAAACAATTATTTTTATATGATATACATCCTTTTTTGTTTTCAAGTTTTATAATTCTTTTTGCAAAACATTTTCTTCTTTATGGAAGTAAAATCACTGCAAGGCAATTCAACATTTTAATAAAAAATAACAAGAAACAAAGTGGTTTTTTTTTGTGATTTTAATGACAACATACGATGTGCAGTTATTTTGTTACATAAAATACTTGCTAATAACATTAAAATTACTCTTTTTATATTCTTTTTAACATGAATGTATAAATTAATTGTATTTCAACGTGCAATATTTCAAACGAAGGCTGAAATTTCAATTTTGTCTAAACATCCATTATTAATACACTAAAACAAAGTGTATATTAATTTGATTAAAACGCCAATATTTAATAAAATTCATAGCCACATAAAAACAAAAAAATATTTATTGATTTAATAATCAATTTTTTCTAATTCATTTGTTCTTTTTTCTAATCTTCAAATGTAAATTTTTAATGATGCATTATTAAAATTAAATTCATTCGCACGTGGGTGACAAATTTATTGATGAATAAATTAATCTACTCATCACTTTTAAAACGAAGAAAAATAATTTCATATGTAACAATAGAACCAGCTACCTGAAATGACAAATATGTTTTTAAAAAATTTACAATTATTTTATTATATTTACCGTTAGCATAAAATCTCGTCGAATCGAAAAAAAATTCATTCCAGTTAGTGCAATATCATCGTTTGTTATTTGATACTGTAATCGTTGAGCCTTGTAAAACAACAAAAAAAAAAAAAAAAGGCAAAGATTAACAAAAATTGTATGAAAATCATGGGTAAGTTATGAAGATAAATTATAATTAAATATTCAAACCTCAAGAGTAAATTTTGATGTTGGACAATCATGAATAATTGGCAAGATGACTTTGCTGTGATCATGTAATCTTGCCATCGAAAAAAAAACTACAGTCATCTTGAAAATTAAGAGTCCAATGACATAGATAGAGTAAGCTGATTCAAAGTTTGAAGAATTACCAAGTCTATATCAATTAATTAACAGAAAAATTCAATGATTTAATCAAAACTTTTGATGTAGATTAATGAGATTCAATGTATAATGCTCACGTGATTCCATAAGTGAGTGAGCTACAAGTAAAAACAGAATACTGAATACAGAAAATAAGAATCAATGGTGAAATTAGCTTGTCTGTTTCTTTGACGAGTTTACTCAAGTTGCTGTAATTTAATCTGAGTTGATGCCAATATTCTTCATGATTTTCCCATATTTTTGAATGCTTCGTGGCTCTGTTTAGATATTTAAACTTTTCTGCAAGTTCTGTTGCTACCTACATATAAAATTGAATATTATAATTGTCATTTGGATTATCAGATAAATAAATAATCCAAACCATTATGATAAATAAATCTGTGAAATTCCACACGAATGAATTGACAATAGTAGATGCAAATAAAAAATTTTCTCCAATTGAATAAGCAACTGGGGAAATAAAATGTTATGAGTAATTTAAAATATGATTTTCATTTAGAAATTATATCAAGTTAATACCATTACTGGTGATACCATCATTGTATTCTAAAATATAATTTGTAGAATCATTTTTCAACCAGACACTGCAAATTGTTGAATTGATATTTCTTGTTGTAGTTTTAATAATCACCCACCAAAAATGTTCAATCAAGCCAGTCACTAGGAAAATCATTGTCATTATTTTTAATTTTCTTTGAAATTTAGGAAGACTATGATGGAATCTAAAATGTAATTATAAATTTCAATTTGAATTGATCATTGCAATGAAGGTGATACTCCAACGAACCTGTATAATTGAATTTCAATTTCATTCCATTTCTTTTTAAGATCAATCCATCTTGGAGATAGCCAAAATATAAAAATTGCAAATTCACAAAAACTACCTCCACGATGACACAGAGATGCAATGATTGTGACCATTGATGCTGTGAATATTTTAAGAAATTTAATTATATCTTTACAGTGTTTCTAAAAGTTGTTATGATAATGATTTTATTGTATCTACCTTTATGACCATAAATACAGCTTTTTATTCCTGATACTTCATTCAAAGCCAGAACAATATATCGAATCAAATGAATGACAAGCAACATCAAAATTATCAAGCTGTATAATTTTTTAAACGGTTTTATTTTCACTGAAATTTTCGAACTGTGATTGTATGCTTCTGATGATAGAAATAATCCACATAGTTTGCCAAGCTTTAGAACAAATCTCATTGATTTGAAGCAGCTTACACGCTTCTAAATTTTTATGATTAACTTTTTTCATGTGACAAGATAAAAAAGATACTGTATTAAAGTTGTAACTTACGTTCATTGTTATCCATTTGATCTCTTGACCCATTTTGTTAGTTGACCATTGTAATGATTGTGACGAAGTGATCACTGTGGTGATCAGTAACGAATTAAGGGGACATTTTACTATATCGATAATTGGAAAAGAATTGGTGAATAATTTATATTGATATTATTTTATAATGCATGAGTAGAATTGATGTTTTTAATTTACGACTTGCTTTATATTAAAAAGGTTGGATGTATATCTATAAAAGATCTTTTGGTTAGTATAAAAAATTTACCAAAATAAACAACAGAAATATTTGTGTTGTAGACTCTTCCTGAATATATTTTTACGAATTGTTTCATTCTATTATCATTTATTCATAAAATATATCCTATTTGATTCTACGAGTTTTGTTAAATTTCGATTGCCATATAACAATAAAAAAACATACAAATTCAGTATAAGCAAAGTTAAAAAATTACGTTAAATTATCTTGAATTAAAAGTCCTTTTTTTTTTTTTTTTGTATATTTATGTTTATTTGATTTTTGAAAATAGTAGTTTCAATTGCTTTATATCAAAACATAAATCCACCATTTCTCTTTTCTCTTTCTTAAATTTTAAATAAAAAAACGAATGTATTTACTTGAAAAAGATTGATGAGGTAAATTGGCTGAATGGTACATAGTTAACAGCATGAAAATTAGACAGCAATTTATATATAAAAAAAGTATTGAGACGTATTATATACAGCGCAAGTTCTTTTAGCCAAATATGAGAAAAAAAATTATATATATATTGTCACCAACAATATAAACTTGGTTTTACAAATAAAACCTAAGCTCAAGTAATTATTATAAATGTTTTTTAATATTAAAAAAAAATGGAATAATACGAATTTAATGTGAAAAAAAAAGTAAAAGTTTTATTATGAATTATTATGATGACATTGCTTCTTCATCTTTACTCTTCTTCTTCTTTTTTTTCTTATCTTTTTTCGGCGTTTCACCAACATCAGCTTCAGTTTCAGTGGCTAATGTTTCATTTGCATCTTCTTCACCTTCTTCTTTGTCTTTTTTATCCTTTTTCTTCTTTTTTTTATCTTTCTTTTCCTTCTTTTTGTCTTTTGGTGATGTTACATCAACATCCATTTTTACATCATCTTCTTTTTTTACATTATTATTACCAGTTTCAACAGCTGATGAAACAACTTCTGATTCATCATGACTACGTTTTTTACCAGCAATACCATTACCATTTTCTTCTTTTTTAACTTCTGAATAATCTTTATAACTTGACATCCAATCAGCTGGTGTATTTTCATTTGGTTTACCATGTTTATCCAATAAATTATTAGCAATCATTTGCTTTTTCTTTGATGCTCTTGGTCCAAGACCCCATTTTCTTGGATACTTATCTCTATCCATAATAACACGTTTAATTTTAGCAGCAACACCATGATCACATGCAGCCATTGTTGGTGATGTCATTTGTGCAACAGCCAAGGCAACAGCTTCACCTTTGGTAGATACAATGACAATTTCTTGATTGAGTTCAATACCTTCATCATACATCAATACACCAGGTAACATTATTTTGGCACCATAACAGATTGCATTTACCTTTTTACAAAATAAATCATACAACAATTAGTTTTATTTTCATTCAAGAAAAAAAAAGAGATTCATATATTAAATTATACTTACAGTACTGTCCTTGACAACAATTCTCTTGTGATTAACAAGAAGTGCTTCTAATGGTTTAACAACTCTTCTCAAGTATGATTCATCATTATGATTTTCATATAACCAAGCAGCATCCATAACATCGTGCATTGTAACCATATTATCTTCTTCATCTTGTACACCTGATCTGTTTCTTCTTAATTCTTGCATTTGACAACCAGTACCAAGGAATAAACCTAAATGTACACATATTGTTCTGACATAAGAACCAGCTTCACATTTAACTTTAAATACTCCCATATTGCGCTCAGTATCATAGTCCAACAGCCAACTATCATAAACTGTTCTGACACGTAACTGTCGCTTGACTGCTGATATTAGTGGAGGTCTTTGAAACAACGCACCACGTAATCTTTCCAATGCAGATACAACCTGAATTTATTTATATATTATTTTATATTTACCCACTAATAATAACAATATTTTAATTGATAATAATAATATTTTTATTTACCTTTTTAGTGTCACTGACTGATTCATGAAGTTTGAATACAGATATATATTCTTTACCAGCAGATTGTTGAGATTTAGCAAGTCTTGTTGCACGATCAATACAAACAATAAGACAACCAGATACTTTTGGATCAAGTGTACCAGAATGACCAGTTTTTTCAACTTTTAATATACGTTTTATCCATGCAACAACTTCATGAGATGATGGATTTGATGGTTTGTCCAAATTAATACAACCATAACTAAGATGTTCTTTGATATTTCTGTTGAGTGGTGTTGTACCACATGCCAATGGTGTAAAGTGTTTTGTTCTGGTCATCATTTTATCAAAATTCTAAATGAACAACAAAACAAATGTTAATATAAGTATTTTTAATGGAAATATTATTTTAATTATTTATTTTGATATTAATAATATGATTACCTTGAAAAGAAGAGGCCAATCTTTGCAATCCAGTTTGCTTGGAGCATCAGATGGCTCCATTTTACATTCCATTGCTACTTGTTGGTCACCAAGTGACTTTCTATTTTTTTTCTTCATTTTTTCTGTAAATAATAAAAAGTATAAATAATATTATTAATAAATTTATTGTTAAACATTTCTAACCTCTGAATAAAATATGCAAGAGCACATGTTTACAATGTAAATGAAGACTGGTTATGGTTACGTGTAAAGTTTACATGATTACAATAATATTTTTGAATGAGATTATTTGATAATTAATAAAACTAATTGGTACTTGATAAAGAATACAATGCAACTTACCAATTTCTGCCATTGTTAACGAATTATATTGTTAATAATGGTTAAATATTATCAACACGATGCACGTGTTAAATGGCGATGCTTGATTCAACGCCGGCACAATTTTTTTTAACAACCATAGATCTTGAAGTTCGTACAAGAGAAGAATCTTCAATCTTGTTGATCATACGCCATCTATCATAGATTGTAGCGACTCTGTCGTTTAGTTTCGAAACTGTTACCGACGCCATTTTGAATTGGTAATGGAGAACAAAAAATTCAAACACAATAAAAAATTAACAACAATGAAGCATTATTATTATTATTATATTTAATGTTATTATTTATATTTAAAATTGAAAATATATTTCACTTTACTTGATGTTTTTATTAGATCTAAGCAACTGAATTATGATTAAAAAAAAAAAAATACAATACGTATGTGTTTATGTACATATATGAGAATTTTTAAAATTATAAAAGCTGCAGCAGAAAGTCGTACGCCTGGAGTTCACGTGGAGTTCCAGGTAAAGATTGTTAAAAAGGTCTACATTGCTAAAAACTAACATTGGTTGCAATTGGTTGAGTTGACATTACTAAATTAATCGTCAACAAAAGATCAATTAAGGTAAATAACAATTTATAATTTTAACAATTACATTTATAAGATAATTTCGTGTATCAATATTTTATTTTAACATGCTGCATTCAATATTATTTGGCTATATAAATATGATTCTATTGATATGTTGATTTTGCTGGTTAATCATTAACCTTTAATTGATTTATATTTTGGAATATATTTCTCTTTATTTTATTGTGGTTGACATTTAAATTTATCATTATTTATTGAATATAAATTTTCAGAGTTTACTTAAAATGAATGCAAAAAAAATATGTGTTGAGAAGGACCAACAAAACTCTGATGTGGATGACATAGGTCAAAAAGTTGTCATCAACTCACTGGATTACGACTCATTAGCAAAAATCATCATGTTGCTGCCAATACCAGTAAGGATAGACATGGAAAAAGGTGAATATTATTATGAAAATAAAGTTTCTTTTTTTTTTTTTTTAAATAAAATATCAATGTTTCTATTATTAATTATTAAATTTGATACTTTTTATTGTAGTTTGTACCAAATGGAAAGAGGCATGTCAACTTGCTTGGTATAACATTAAAAAATACAAATGTGAATCATCAGTTGGACGTTCTTATCGTAACCGTTTGTTGACACAATCATACTTCAAGGAAATATTATTAAGATGTGGTAATTATCTGAATGAACTGTCTCTCTCAAATGTTTGTAATTCAAGTATCATGCCATTTGTTGGTGGTCACTGTAGAAATTTAACAAGTCTTGAATGTGAATTTGACGTCAATTCGTTGAATAATTATCCTGGTCACTTTGTTCAAGCATTTACAGAGTTGGATAAATTAAAATGCATCAAAATAATAGTGAATCATGAGTCGTATAAAAAGACGATTAATCTTTCTAGAATAATTAATAGTCTTCCAGAATATATGAATGAAATTCATTTATTTTCTAAATCTTGGTCGGATCAAAAACTAAATATTTCTATAGTAAGTTGTTATTGAATGCCAACTAGTTGTTCATCACTATAGTGGCAAACAATACTATTAAATGGATATAAATTATTTAAATAAATTTTTATTATTTCAGAGTTTTAAAAAATTTAAAAATCTTCAAAAATTGACAGTGCATCGCCTCTATTTAGACGACTTGATTCTTCAAGAAATATCAGAAAAAACTACACTTGTTAATCTCAAACTTCACCCAGATCATATAGACAACGAGTTTCCTTTATTCAATAAACTTATTAATTTGGAACATATCGACCTCATGATGAACGATGGTGGCTGTTTTAAAGAAAGTACACTCTCTACAAAATTACTCAATACTATTTTTTGTACATGCAAAAATCTAAAACATCTTGATATTCCACCTGGTCCTTATGATGTAGCTAAAATTCCTCGCATAATGTGGATAAACTTTCAGAACTTGGAATATCTTGGTATTTCTTGTAATATGATGCCTTACTTAGCAAATGCAATCGTTGGATATTGCAACAATTTGAAACACTTGAGAATACATAATCCTAATGGCTTAATGAATGAAACTGCTCTAAAGAAGCTAACAGAGTTGGAAAATCTTGAATGTTTAATATTGGAAAATAAAATTTCGCTCAGTGACGAATCAATAATTGCAATTTCAAACAATTGCAAAGAACTTAAACGTTTAGAAATTGATCGTTGCACTATAGTATCATGTATTGATAGTGAGCCACTTCCTTCTTCATCTGTTCTTGATGAGTTATCAAAATTACAATGTCTTGAACATCTAAACTTGGGTTTTGCAGAAAATCTTAAAGATAGTACAATTACTGCTATTGCTAAAAATTGTAAAAACCTAAAAATATTAAATATCAGTAGCAGTGATGATATTACTGAAACAGCTCTCGTTGCATTAACAAAGATGAAAAATTTACAAAAACTAGACGTAAGTTGTCTTGATATAATTACAGACAGCTTCCTTATAAAATTGAAAGGATTAAAAGAATTGAATTGTAGTGAATGCGACAAACTTACTAATGCTGGTGTTATTAAATTTATAAAAAATAATCCAGATCTTGAACTGCTTGATGTCCGCTATATTGACAATATCACAATTGATATGATGATTGGTGCTGATCAAGCAACTGAAAATCGTACAAATGGTATCATTTTACAAATATATTCAGATAGTCCGTCAATAGCCCATGCTTCTAAGTCAACGATTAAATCTCAATGGTTAGTTGTTACTTGTTGAATGTACATAATTAAAATCATCGTATAATTTATTTTTAAAAACACATGCAAAGTTCCTTACCAAGTCAATGACAGTGTGAACACATCGTAAAAGAACATCATAATTATAACTCGTTTTCAATGTTACTTGGAATCATAAAAATTTTAATGTCAATGTTAATAATTTTGTCAAAGTTATAAAAATAGACTCAAATTGACTTAAATAATTCTTCGTATGGAACAATTATATTTACCTATAATGGTACATATATGTCATTACAGGTTTAATGATATTCAAGTAGCTACTAGTGGCTAAAAAAATTGTTTTATATTATTTTAATGAACGCACCAGTTATTGTAGACACTTATAAATTCGTATGAGCCAGGTAAATTCTTAAACGTCATGTTATTGCCATAATCTTGCCATTTCATTGACAATATATTTTTTTAATAAATATAATCATTAACAAAAATAAATTGAGTTATTAATAATAAATTATTTTACATCTAAACAAATATTCATACAAACATAAATATTTCTAAAGATTTATCGAAAATAAAAAGCAACTATTATATTTCCAAAATAATAAATATTTTTATTTAATTAACCATTGTGTGTCTTGAACTTTTTTTGATAAATAAAATCACAAGCTATTCTGTTTTTTTTTTAGAACTAGCAATTGAGAAAAGTATTTAATTAATTAACCACTTGAATTTTTTTTTTATTTTAAACCATGTAACAGTCGCGTTGTAATTTTAAATAATTTTAACAGCAAACTTTTGAAGTTATAATCTGCAGAAGAATTTATATAGTTTATAAATTAGTTCAGTTTTCTCTTTCATTTATTTCTTTTCATTTCTCTTTCATTTTCAATAGTCCATTCTTATTAGCTTGATAATTTACTTTTTAATACTATTATTATTTGAAAACGATTTATTAATTTGAAAAGAAGATCTTGAGCTGGCTGTATTATAATATTTGTTACATTTGTAGAGTTGCAGTGCGTTCTTGCAACTCTAAAGGTTCAATTGTGAGCAACAACAGCGGTTTATCGAAAAAAAAAAAGAAATTGATAAAGCTAAATCATATTAAATAATTCTTAAAGTGTTGAGATTCATTTAAACTTAATTATTTGTAAATCCAATTGAAGTTGAAATTCATAATAATTGAGGAATAATTTTCCATTACCAGGGATTCATCATTGTTGAAACATAACATGAAGATTGTTGAATTAATTTTTAAAGCACTTCATTATTAATTTACTACTGTTTAAGCTTCTTTAATTATTATATGACAATAACAAACTAAATAATAATTATTATTATTCACCTGACTCAATATTTAATTGTAAATTCACAAGTGTCTGTCCAGAATTGTTCAACTTTAAAAAATCCACGTATATCTGTAATTTTAATAACAAAAAAATATTTAGGCAAATGGTCAAATAAATAAACAAATTCAATTATAACGAATAAAAATATTCAATACCTTTCTCTGCTAAAATTCTTGTTGTCTATTATAACTGAATCAGGCAACTGAAAATCGTACAAATGGTATTATTTGACACATATATTCAAATAGTCTGTCAATAACCCCAGCTTCTATTTCAATGATTAAATCCCAATGGTTAGTTGTTACTTGTTGAATGTACATAATTAAAATCATCGTATAATTTATTCTTTAAAACACATGCAAAGTTCCTTACCATGTCAATAACAGTATGAACACATCGTAAAAGAACATCATAATTATAACTCGTTTTCAACGTTACTTGAAATCATAAAAATTTTAATGTCAATGTTAATAAATTAAAAATTGAAAAAAAAAAATTAATTCAAAAAATTTTTTGTATGGAGCTATTATTTTTACCCTGACGGAATTGTCCCGTGTAAAACAGACTTGTTCAAGGCTTGTTTTGTCCAAAAATACATGGCTTATTCAAGCCTTGTAGACGTGGCTTGAACGATACTTGTATACAAGGTTTGAACAAGTCTTGTACAAGGCTGTGTTTACGGACTGAATCGCTGAGATCGATAACAATACTCGTTCAAGCCTTGTACGAGCGTGGTTACAAGGCTTGTACAATGTATGTACAACGATGGTTT